>JBAMJV010010986.1:0-29512 GCA_037951105.1 Echinarachnius parma | reverse complement strand
AGATGGGAGTGTAGGATACCATCCTCTCGGAAATGACAGTTCACAAACCTGTAGCAATTAAAGGGGTAGTTTAGTTTTGGTAAGGCTGAACTTTAGTAGCCAAAACTTGCACAGTAACATTATAAACTAATGGTTATAACTCCACCATGCTCGAAAGATATACAAAATTACAAAGGAATAAGTAAAAAGCCTGTTATCATTCAAAAAGAGCCATTAAAACACAAGAGGGCGCTTTTTAAAAAGGCATTGGTTTTAACCATTTTTCATACAAAATTATGCATGTGATGTTTTATTGATATAATGATTAAATAGCGAGATCATCAACAACTATTTAAAAAATGCTTTTGAAAATGTTTGAAAAAGTGCAAGCATTTTTTTATTTTTTCTAAAAATCATCTAATTATTTGGGCCCCAAATAATTATAAGATCCGATATATTTATTGATATTTCAGCCGTTTCTGGGTCGATTTTGACCAAATAAAGTTTATTCTGCCATTAAAATTGCATGTTCTCTCAAATTCGACACTCAGTTTTTCATTACCTCCCCAAAAAATTGTGATGTGCAGCGCCCTCTCTACCAAAACTAAACTACCCCTTTAAGGCATGGATGGATAATGTTGGCAGATAAAACAGGAAAATATGAATTAATTCAACAAAGAATTTATTCTTAAAAATCATGATATGAGATAAGAATATCTTTGATAACATACAGTATGCTCTCTAAACAGGCAAGACTTGCCCGGTGGTACAGATTTATCATCGATTCCTCTCATATCACGTGAAGATACGATATTTCGGAAGCCAAAATTATTGTTACATGTGTTGTTGTTGTTGTTGTTGTTCTGTGAAATTGTGAAGTATAATACATGTACATTCGTCGAAAATAAAAGTAAACATCTAGTTTATGTGATAATAATTTGTTTTACACACACCGATTTGTTTTCAAACGCCGGTCTTTCCCTCTTCTAAGAGCACGAAACAAACATTCCCGATATATAATGTACTTATGTCAGCATAACATTATTGTTTTATAATATAAATCTGAACTTGTAGTACTATTTTCATCATGTCAATGTAAACAGCTAAATACATGTTTTTTGTAATATGTGATATGGTCAAAACACTTGTATATATATGAATTTATTTTGAGTGCGCTCGGCAAGCAAAACTGAATAATTTAGGAATATGTGTCTGCAGGACTGCAAGAAAGGAATAGCGTTATCAATTGTTTATCACATTATAATATAGTACATCATAGTAATTGTATTCATGGTCGCACGTACCTAATTTGTCCGCCTTGCATTTCTTCCAGGCTAGTGATCCATGTAAGATGACGTAATTGTTTTTCTTTTGTTTTAATCATACAAAAAAATAAGCCTTGTGTTCTGATAAGCTTTTGTTTCATGTGGAATTTCCGATTAAGGTAATATTACCTTCCATAATACGCCCACAAGACACAAGCACAGACTTCGGAATAATTAAAATCAACATCATATACTCAAATCAATAAACTCATCTGATTTTTTACTCGAACGATATTTACTGCATTTATTTGAATCACTAGACAATCACCTCTTAACTTATATGACTTGATATCCACTGCATACATCAATGTGATAATTAGTTGGTAGAGAGGCCTGACTATAAAGTAAATGACAAGCTAATAACTAAAAAACAACATAATTTACTCAGAAGCAAACAATGATTGTACTCACCTGACATACCGCATGTTGTCGAGGGAGCTGCAAGTTTCGACAATGTAGACCGCGCTCTCATCATCGATGGTCATGGACCACAGCATGAACTCCTCCAGCTCTGTCATCTTGCGTGTGATGACGTCAAACAGACATCTCAAATGTGTGCATGATACTGCGCGATGTTTCACCGCGCCAAAACCATCACCATGCAGCAGCCAGATTAGTCTCACTCCCTGCCCCGTGCGACTCAGACCGTCTGCCACGTGGCGCACGTCATCATCTGGGTTATGGAGACGCAAACAGACTTTATGCAGGCCAGGCAGCGACCCGCTCAGCCAGCTGAAGGTAGCTACATCAGACATCAGATCCCGCAGAGCAGGGAGGAGTGGTGGATCATGAGGGAGGGATATGTGTGACGCCTGTGTGTAAAGGTGATTCAGGGCATGGAACGATGAGAGGCTGGACCAAAACCTCCGTGATAGCTCGGGTCCCAGGCGAGAATCCTTGATAGTGACATACTGAACCTGCAAAAACAAAAATTAACAAAAATAAATAACACGAGAAAAACACTTGCTCTTGAATGCGTTCTAAAAGTGTTTGGACCTAGACATTGGAGTTACCAAGTATAATGTTTTGTATTGGGTTTGTTAGACAAAGCGCAGGTATATCCATTTACATAAATTTATTTCCATTGCACTAAATGTGTTTAACGTGCTATGTCCTAAATTGTTTAGCTCGTATAAGAAAACTGGATGGCTATGTTTATGTGTGTGTAATGATACGGCATTCTATCAAAATGTAGCAAGGCAGTGTCTATAATGTTATATTTAAATTAATTAAAATATTACACAAGATGTATATACTTAAGAATAAGAGTTTAGGGGGAATAGGTATGATTTTTCGGTAAATTTTAAATATAAAAACAGACGTCACTGATATACATGCCGTACTGTATATTCGTCTGATATGATGATAATATGACGTATATCCGTCTGCAGTTTGCAAATCCTGCGAATTTGACGTAGATCCGAGTATTGAGAAGAAGAACAGGAAGAAGCCTCCAATAATTTCAACAAATATTTTATTAAAACCTAGTAAAAAGGTAAAAAAAAAAAAAAACATAGTGTCCACAAATAAATAGTCCACGCTACGCCCCTGCTAATGATCAAACTTGTATTAATTATTGTGTATTAGAATATACCTGCAAGAACAAATGTTCTCGAGATTCCAATGAAACAAGGGTTTGCAATAATTAATCATTTCAGGCGTCGGAAGTGTTGGTGAAAATGAACGATGAGAATTCATTTAAGCAATTTGGTATTTGAGTTTTAGTTTGTTGCTTCCTCCCCTAACAAAATGGTCTATCCCAATCTCCATCGTCACTGTTTACCCGAAATGTTTATACTAACGTACAAGTTTAACGGCCTTACCCCGTGTTTTATGTCGCTCGGAAGGTTTTCGAATCCGACAATCGTACTCTTACTGGCTTGTTCAATAAGGATATTTCCGTTACTAAAGTACAATCGCAGAAATGTATTAATTTCATCTGTTTCACATGTAGTCGAAATGCCAACGATGTCTAGCACAAGGGTCGGAAACCTCGTCTTATCTGCATAGCTTGATATCTTGTATCTTGTGATAAGTCCACAAATAGGCACAAATGACTGTGGTTCAGACCCCGCTGCGAATCGAAGTACTTGCTCAAACTCAGCAACCATTTCCTTGTTCTCAATTAAGCTAAGACTTTGCCCTAACTCATGCTTTGAGAGAGATGCGAGATAGACCCCGGCACAATGTTCCTGTGCGAGTTTGTGGTAAAACTCGCACCTAGTTACAGTGGAGTCTGAAAAATCGTCTGAATATTCGTGAAATGTCTTCAGCAGACCCAATGTTACAGATAGTTTGAACTCTTGTTGGCATCCCTTGAACTCGTTCTCGTTTATTATCAAGCGATTACTGTCAGCTAACAATGTTTCAAACGCTACTCTTCCGATGGCTGCCAGCACGGTTCTGAGATGTTTCAATGAGTAATCAGTGGCAACGATCAGAGAGGTATTCTTTGCTTTGGCATGTGCTGCGAGATACTCTAGAAAGCATTCCATCATTGTGCTAGCCGTTTCAACATTGATCAAACGGTCACCATTCCAGAGGGTGCACAGTACCATACAGAAGAACGGGATTCTTATCAAAGAAATCAGGCTGTGCTGAGATGTTAGATATTCCAACAAAAGACGTCCTTTCAGTGGATCAGAAACAAAGTATTTGCAAATGTATTGTTTCCTGTCTTCCTCCCCAAACTCCTCGAGCTCCATGACGGCGTATACCTTTGAGAGTTCATCCGTTTCGAAGTGGCTCGCCAGATTGGGACGACTTGACACAACAACTCGGCAGTCCGGAAATTTGTGATAGCGGATCACGTCTACAACAGACGATGACGAGTCGGCAGAATCAATGGTAAGACCGAACTCGTCGTAACCATCTAACAAGACGCAACAATGTGCTCCATTGTTGGAGATGAAGCATTCGATTTCTTCTTTGGTGACGCCCTTGAACTGTTGCAACAGTTTGGTAACGATTGCCTCTCCAAGAGAACAGTCTCTCTTTATCTCCCGGAATTTCAGCCAGAACAAGAGAGTAAACCGACGTCTCAGCGGCGAATCTTCATCGACAGCCCAGTCGTGAGCGAGCTTGGCCAAAGAGGTGGTCTTACCACACCCGGGTGCGCCTAAAAGAGCGATGCGCGGGGGAAATTCTCCATCAACTTCTGTTTCAAAGATATCGTCAATAGAGCCCTCTAACACGTCTTTCAAAATACGCTCTCCTCTGTCAGTCCATTTTTTCTTGTGCAGTCTTATTTTGGTATGCAAATCCTGAAAGCGAATTGTTTTTCTTGACTGACCAGGCTGTAACTGTATTCGAGCGGTCCTTTTGTATTGCTTCACCAACCTCTGCTGGCACTCCCGGACCGTCAGATTAGCGGAGACGTGCCTGGACATGATGTCTGAAATAAAAAGAGGATGGGAGAAGTGATAGATAATGTTATTATGATTAAATATGAGCAAGGAAAATAAGACATCGCCGAGAATCGAACCCGCGACATCCGGATTGCTAGAATGGGAGATGTTCCAATTAAACTCTCTTCATTTATTGATTAGTCAACATCTATTTAGGGTGGCCCAATAAAAACGGAACGGGGCACTTCCCAAAATATAGTAACAAATTTACTTTGTCCATCAGATAGAGTGTCTTTTCAAATGAACAACGATACCAAGAACAGTCAGTTTGGTCGTGTAGTTTGTGTTTTAGGGCGCTGTGAGTGACACCATGTCAGGTTCTCTTTTTTGTCAATTTGTATTGAGCCAGCGCTTGATGAATCGCACGAACCGCCGTTCATATCGTTGAGCATCGCGCACTATTGTTAGTGTGCACTCAGCCGTGTGCCGAGAGAATATGCATGGTCGCTGAATTTTATTACGGGCAAGGAGTGCAGTTAAACTGGCATTGACTAGGTTGAAATCGACATAAATCGGCACCTGACATGGTCTCACTCACGGCGTCCTTAAACAAAAACGACCTGACCAAAATTACTGTTCTTGGTATCGTTTTTCATTGGAAAGGACACCCTATCCGATGAACATAAACATTGTGGTTTATATTTTGGGAAGTGCCCCGTTCCGTTTTTTGGGGGCCACCCTGTATAATTCCGGGCACTAACTTTAGGATAAATGAATCATATGTTCTAAAGAAAGTTCGCGAGATCACACAAAGTGTTCTAGCTGTTTGTATTAATTGAATTCAAACATAAAGAAATCTAATCTAACTCCAAACACTTTAAGCGATTGATGAGCAAAGCAAAATAGGTTTCGTCGGGAATCTAACTCGATACCCCGGATTGCTAGACCGGTGCTCAACTATTGAGCCACAAGACCTTTTTATAGGGGTGTTTCAAGAGCTAGTTAAAGGGATAGTTGAGTTTTGGTAGAGAGGGCGCTAGACTACTTTTTTGTTGTGAGGTAATGAAAAACTGAGGGTAAAATTTGAAAGAGCATAATATTTAAATAATAAAAACATCTTTGTTTGATCAAAATCGGTTCGGAGACGGCTGAAATATCCATAAATATATTAAACAATTTGTAATAAAGCTGGGGCCCCAGGTTTATTAAAGAATTTTGAACCAGCCGTGACAAATTCAAAAAAATGCTTCCTCTTTTCAAAAAGTTACAAAATAGGTATTTAAATAGTTGTTGGTTATTTCTCTATCTAATCACTATTTCAACAAAACATCACATGCACAATATTTTATTCAAAATGGTTGAAACCGATGAGTGTTTAGAGAGCGCCCTCTTACGTTTTAACGGCTCTTTTTGAATGATAACATTATCTTTACTACGTCATTTGTAATTTTGTGTTCCTTTCTAAACCGAACACAAAAAGTATTATCATCATTACAATTATTGAGAGTTGGAAAATTAAAAAATGCACTATTTTACAATTGCAATTAATGCATTTTACCACATGTGCCATCAACAAATAAAAATTAATGGAATATCAAACAGCATTGTTTCATAAACCATGATCAATGCATTCCGCCACATGTGCGGATTCGCAACAATGTACAGGCACATGCAATACATTGTGACTTTTGAATTGGGCCATTTTGTCTTTAATTTGGGCCATTTTGTCTTTAATTTATGCTCATTTAGCCATAAAGTAATGAATAACTCTGATTTTCGCACATATTGAACATAACAACTGTACCAATATTGTGGTAAGATGACATCTTGAAACAATAATCGGTTATGAAATTATGGGCAATTGCTTAGGGGTGAAGTTACTTTTTGTGTTCGGTTTAGTTATAACTATTAGTTTGTAATGTAATGATGCAGGTATTGGTTACTAAAATTCAGTTTCACCAAAACTGTACTCTCCTTACCAGAAATCAACTATCCCTTTAATTATTAATTGCATTATATGTCATTTAAGTTATGACATTTAGAAAGAATGTAACACAATGCGCTCAGATGAAGTTTCATGCGGTACAATTGGAAAACCTGGCAACCTCCAGTGTTCAATCAAAACACAAACATTTGTTTGTTTCACTATAGTGATATCCAAGATGAGATATACGACTAGAATGGACAAAATTTCTGCGTATATTAGTATCCCAGTAATTCGAGCGTTTCGTTAACAGTTGTGACTGTTAACAAGACATGTTAAACACGTATACGTTAATTAAAGGGATCGTTGATTTTTGGTACAGAGGGCGCTACACATAATAATATTTTTGTGAGATAATGACAAACTGAGTGTAAAATATGAAAGAGCATAATACTTAGTGACAGAATAAACTTTATTTGATCAAAATCGGTTCAGAAAGGGCTAAAATATCCATAAATGTAACCATTTGTATTAAATGTGGGGCCACACAAATATTAGTTAATTTTGAACCAACCGCTATAAATTTGTTTGAAATGTTTCCTCTTTTCAAAATTTTCAAAATAAGTTGTTTAATAGTTGTTGATTATCTCTCTATCTAATCACTATTTGTACGAACCTTCACATGCACAATAGTTTATTTAAAACGGTTTAAACCAATGAGTTTTTAGAGAGCGCCATCTTGAGTTTGAACGGCTCTGTTTGAATACTTAGTCAATTCCTTTCAAGCATGGTAGAGTTATAACTATTAGTTTGTAATGTAATAGTGCAGGTTTTGGTTACTTAAATTCAGTTTGACCAAAACTGTACTCTCTTTTAAATACCAGTGGGGCGTTTCATAAAGCTTTCAATTATGGGAAATACCTCATTTGAGCGGCAAATTTGTTATCAATGACAAATTTGTTATCAATCTGAAAATGAACGTTTCATAAAAGCTTTTACCTTGAAAGTGTTGCGACAAATTTGCCATTAATGGGAAAATTTGCCATACTCCACCCATTTCCACTTGAGGTATGACAAATTTGCCATAATTGAAAGCAGTTGTAAATTTGCCATAGCAACAGTGCCATTCAACAAAATGGCAGCACTGCTAAGGTTGCATGCTTTGAGGGAGATGAGACGTGAGCGAGTATTCCGGGACCGAACTCACCCATTTGACTTGTACAATGACAAAGAAATGTACAAAAAATACAGATTTGACAGGGGTGGAGTGCGGCAAATCATCGACATCCTTCAAGACGTGCTGCAACAGCAGACAGAGAGGAATCATGCACTGACCCCAACCCAACAGGTTTTTGTTGCTTTACGCTTCTAGTACGGGGTCAGTGCTTGATTCCTCTCCAACCATCCATGGGGTGAGCCGACCAACTACCAGCAGGGTGATCCGCAGGGTTTCACTGGCACTTTGTGAAATCAAAGACCAAGTAAGTATAATTATTGTTGCTTTATCTAATTGAATCGCATCAATTTTCGCTCTTTGAATCAGCAGAAATAAGACCCACTCAAGAGTCAAGAAGACTCGAGATTCACAAGGTCAAGAGTCAAGTTTGATTTAAAATTGTAGAGTACTTTTAGTCTAACTACAATCCTACTTCATGAATAAATTTAAGTTGGAGTCTTAATTGTTAGATGAGCCTAAACTTAACATGATTAAGAAGGAGGTTTCATAATAATTCTTGTTGAACTGACTGTGATGTATTGCATCTTGTGAGGCATAGCATGTTGCCAATATTACAGTACACACAGTGCATGTATAGATACACACTCATACTACACACTGCATGTATACAACTATACATAGACACACACAGAACACACACCAGTACAGTAAACTGAATACAGCAGTACTCTAATAAAGATAACTTGGAAACTTACTTGATATGCCTGAACTGACTATTTATTGATGAGTACGAGTCAACTCATTACATGGTGGCAGACTGAACCTAGCCACACCCCAAGGCATTGTGAAATTTGAGGACTTTTATTGCTTTGCACCTGTGCCAGTTCATAGGATTCTTCTGCACTGCATCATACAGTCCCATGTGTGAATTTTTGTGTAAGTACACATTACTATATGCTACAATCGTTTTGCCTTGAGAGTGAACTGAGAGTGAACAATGACTGAGTCAATTACACCTCGTATGGACTGGAATGACCCAGATAGGTCAAGTGCTATCAACATTACGTTTCACTAAGTTAGCCGTGATCTCCACCACGGTGGAAATCAACTCAACCATTTTAATAGCTTTCGTCAACATTCCATGCCCTGTTAACTGCCCCCCGAGACCTAGTGGTATTATAGAGATAATCTCCTCCGGTTACACGCAGTAAACCGATAAGAACGGTGTAAACGGTGATAAAATTCTACTAGAGGCACGAATCTCTCAACCTCTCCTCAGGCCTGAGAAGCGGGTGAAACGTAATGAAGATTTTTCACCAACAATGTGAACTTTATTTCTCTGTGAAGAATGTTGTTGAAACCAAGCAAGTTGACCACGTTTTGTTGTTTGCTGGGGCAACTGGACTCAAGCTCTACAACTCATGGGGCCTTTCTGAGAAAAACAAGAAGGATCCTGCAGCGGTATGGAGCAAGTTTGAGAGCCAACTTCAGCCAAAAACCAACTTCCGAGTGGCCAGACTGTATCTACAGAAATTTGTTCAGCAGGAGAGAGAAACTGCGAATGATTTCATGTCGCGCCTGAAGCTGCACGCATACACCTGTGATTTCCGTGATGAGATGGAGTTCCAAGAGCGTGTTATTGAGCAGTTCATCGCTGGTACAAGGTACACTGTCATACAGAAGGACTTGTTGGGGAAAGACAAATCCCTGACACTGGAAAACGCACTGGAAATTGCGAGAACTTACGAAGCATCACAAACTCATATGGCACAGCTAGCCCGCATGCAACCAGACAACAAAGCGGTTGATGCAATAGCAGCCCGTCCCCAGCAAAGTGCATGTCAGAGCTGTGGACGAAATCATCCTCGACAGCCACGTCACATTTGTCCAGCGTTTGGTACAGCGTGCAAGAAATGTGGCAAGCAAAATCATTGGCAGAAGTTCTGTCGGTCGCGGTCTGTTTCAAAGCAACCAGCCAATCGTCCTACCCGTCGTGACCCTCCACGTCAGCGACGAAACTCACATAGAAATCAGCAGCACCAGAGAGTGGATACCATTGCCGACACCACGCATACTGCCCAACTTGAGGAGGTATTCGATGCTCTGAGTTTTGAAGAGATTGTTGTTTCAAACATAAGTGCCGTGGACAAAGATGACAGATCTGATTCTGCAATGACGTATGTTGAAATCAAGTTTGAAGGCCAGAGGACAGCCCGAATCCGGTCAAAGGTTGATACAGGTGCCGAAGGGAACACTTTGCCCGTACGCATGTTTCGCGGGATGTATCCAAATCATCTCACAGCCGATGGGTTTCCTGAGCCTAGTTTCGTACGCAACACTAATGCCAAGCTGACGGCATACAATGGAACACAGATCAAGCATTACGGGTCGATAGTGCTACCCTGCAGGTACAACAATTCTCCATGGTCCACGGATGTGTTCTACGTAGTTGAATCCGAGGGACCTGCCATCATAGGACTGAAAACATCAGTGCAACTGAAGCTGGTAACAATGCACACAAACATCAGCAACATCAAGCGCACTACTTCGACAGATCTGAATTCAACGGAGGAACTGATCCGACAATACCCCAGGCAGTTTGATCATATCGGAGAGCTTAGGTTACGGAACCGACACAGTGGGTCAACAGTATGGTTATTACCCGCAAGGGAAACGGAAGCCTGAGAGTCTGCCTGGACCCAAAATAACTGAATCAAGCTATACAGCGTTGTCACTATCGCACAATCACGACAGAAGAGATCACTCACAAGCTAGCAGGATCTCGGTACTTCAACAAGCTCGACGCCAAGAGCGGATATTGGTCTATCAAGTTGGACCAGGAGAGCTCATTCTTGGCGACCTTTAACAGCCCGTTTGGTCGATACAGATACACCCGGATGCCTTTTGGGTTATCTGTGTCACAGGACTTCTTCCAGCAAAGAATGGACCAGATTCTGGAAGGCTGCAGTGGCGTCATAGGAATCGCTGATGACATCATTGTCTTTGGAGCAACTGAAGCGGAACATGCCAGAAACCTCCATGGCCTGATGCGCATCGCAAGTGAGCGTGGTCTGCAGTTCAACAGCCAGAAATGCTTGATCAAGGCTCCAAGGATTGAATTCTTTGGTCAAGTATATGACGCACAAGGGGTCCACCCAGATCCCAAGAAGGTGGACTCAATCAAGTCGATGGCACCACCAGAGAACAAGACTCAGCTTCGCGAGTTCATGTGGATGGTGACTTTTCTCAGCTCCTTCATCCCCAACTTGTCATCCCAGACTGCCAGCCTCCGAGAGCTACTTAAAGAAGAGGCAGTCTTCGTGTGGACCCAGTCACACCAGCGTGCTTTTGACGATCTACGCGACCGCATATGCAAGGACGCAACACTTGTATACTTCGACAGCACGAAAAACACATTGATCCAAGTTGATGCATCGATGCATGGGTTAGGTGCCACCCTGATGCAAGACAACAAGCCTATCGCATACGCATCAAAATCGCTCAGTGATACAGAGAAGCGGTATGCAAATATCGAACGGGAGCTTCTCGCGGTGGTCTTCGGATGTGAAAGATTCCGCACGTACGTATACGGCAGGCAGTTCACGGTCCACTCAGACCACAAGCCTTTGGAAATGATTCTCCGCAAGTCTCTCAGAGCTGCACCCCCTCGCCTCCAAAGGATGATAATGCGTTTGCAGCCATACGACATGAGAATCAAGTACTGCCCAGGAAAGGATGTCCAAGTGGCAGACTGCCTGTCACGCTCGCCTGTCAAGGACAACGACCACATTGAACTCGATCTCATGATACACTTCGTCCAATTCTCCCCTGATCGTCTCAGCCAGCTGCGACATGAGACTTCGAATGATCCGGATCTTGCTGCCCTGCGCGACGTGATCGTCCATGGCTGGCCGGAACAGAGACGTGATGTTCCAAAACTGTTACAGTCATTCTGGCCATTTAGAGATGAGTTGTCAGTAGAGGATGGCCTGATCTTGAAGGGAGAACGCATTGTTATTCCCGGACGTATGCGATCCTACATCATGTCAAAATTACATGAAGGGCACCAGGGCACAGAGAAGATGCGACTACGGGCCAAAGGCGCAGTCTACTGGCCTTCCATCAACCAAGACATCGAGGCGACGGCAGCGAACTGTTCAGTTTGCAGGACTTACAGGCCCTCCAATCCCTCTGAGAGCCTATTGCAACACGAGGTTCCCAGTCGACCTTGGCAAATGGTTGGTACCGATCTCTTCTATTTTGAAGGAGACAACTTCCTGATCATCTGCGACTACTACTCCAAATTCCCCTTCATTCGTAAGTTGCCGAGAGAATGCAAGAGCGCAGCTGTAGTCAACGCGACTAAGCAGATATTCGCCGAGCAAGGAGTCCCAGATCGCGTCATCAGTGACAATGGCAGACAGTACGACTCAGCAGTGTACAAGGACTTCAGTACACAGTGGGGATTCTGCCATGTCACGTCTTCACCGCACTACCCGCAGTCCAATGGCTTCATCGAGCGTAGCATCCAGACGGTGAAGAACGTGCTCAAGAAAGCCAAAGCGAGTAACATTGATCCCAACATGGCACTTCTTTGCGTCCGTGCCACCCCCATTGACAGCGAGATTCCTAGCCCGGCAGAGCTTCTATACGGCAGGAAGATGAAGGACAACCTTCCAACAAGGATCCGCAACCGTGCTCCGGTTCGCGATGAAGTCTACCATCGTATGCTGCGGAGACAAGAGACACAGAAGTTCCATCATGACAAGACTGCTCATGATCTGCAACCTCTCACACCAGGTCAACTCGTCAGAGCCCAGGACCACAAGACAGGACACTGGTTCCCAGCTACCGTTCGTGATCAGTGTCGGGAACCACGGTCTTACCTCGTTGAGACGCCAAATGGAGGTGTCTTGCGCAGAAATCGACGTCACCTCGACGATGTCGAACCTAGGCGAATCCACTTTGACAACGAACCACGATCCAAGGACACACCCGGTCCGTCTGTGGATGTGCCGAATCCATCCCGTGATGTCCAATTCCATCACCCATCACCGAGTCCAAATACCCCTCCGGTGGTAAAGAGTCCACATACTACTCGCAGTGGACGCCACGTTAGGAAGCCAGATAAGCTTTCTTATTGATAAAGTTTTGAGAACAGAAAAACAATTAAGAATAGCGGCGAGAACTTTTGGACTTAAACATTTCGAGAACTTTTGGACTTTAAGATATTTTGATATTTTGAGGACTTTGAATATTTCGGGACATTATTTCTTTATGATGAAAAGGGGGATGTGATGTATTGCATCTTGTGAGGCATAGCATGTTGCCAATATTACAGTACACACAGTGCATGTATAGATACACACTCATACTACACACTGCATGTATACAACTATACATAGACACACACAGAACACACACCAGTACAGTAAACTGAATACAGCAGTACTCTAATAAAGATAACTTGGAAACTTACTTGATATGCCTGAACTGACTATTTATTGATGAGTACGAGTCAACTCATTACACTGACAACTTTCACTGACATTACAATAGGCTTAGCTAATTTATAATTGATTGATATCTACAGTAGACGAGCGATATATGCAAGGCCGGCGGGTACCGTACCCGAGCTACGAAGCTAGTGTCATGCAAGGCCTGCTCGTAGACCCGCCGGGTGCGCGGGCGAAGCTAGCGAAGCAAGACGACCGTGGATGCCTTGTGCGTACTGTGCAGTTGTGACCCTTGCAATTTCACCGTCATACTTTCACAATTTCACTTTTAATTCCCTCCAAATATAGCTCTGAATCAATTTTTATCATGACCAATATCTAAGTTATATTTACACATACCTTAAGTTAATAAATGCATCACTAACATCATGACTCTCCGTCCATCCCGTTCCGATGTCCGAGTTCCGAGGTATACACAGTAGAAAATGGCCAGTTTCTTACGATAGCTGGCGCTGGCGCTTATCACTTTTGTTGTATGTTCTTCATTTTTAGGGAAAAGCAAACAAAAAAATAGAAAAGCATCCTACACATTTACTCTATACAAGTATTTAAAATGCTTTTAATAGGACACAAAGCTGGCATGACTTTCATTGCATTATGGGTGTAGGCTCCTATACAAAATGTGAAAAAAAAAATCCCCTAAGATCAGTGGTGTAGCTTCTTTTTTTTTGTAAATTAAAGAGGTAGTTTCGTTTTGGTAAGGCTGAACTTAAGTAGCTAAAACCTGCACAGTAACATTATAAACTAATACTATATACTCCACCATGCTCGAAAGGTATACAAAATTACAAACGACTAAGTAAAAAGCCGGTTATCATTCAAAAAGAGCCATTCAAACACAAGAGGGCGCTTTTTTAAAAGGCATTGATTTCAACCATTTTTCATACAAAATTATACATGTGATGTTTTATTGATATAATGATTAAATAGCGAGATCATCAACAACTATTTTAAAAAAGCTTTTGAAAATTTTTGAAAAAGTGCAAGCATTTTTAAAAAAAAATCTAAAAATCATCTAATTATTTGGGCCCCAAATAATTATAAGATCAGATATATTTATTGATATTTCAGCAGTTTCTGGGTCGATTTTGACCAAATAAAGTTTATTCTGCCATTAAAATTGCATGTTCTCTCAAATTCGACATTCAGTTTTTCATTACCTCACAAAAAAATTGTGATGTGCAGTGCCCTCTCTACCAAAACTAAACTACCTCTTTAAATTAATTTTTTATTTATTTAATGTATTACTATTTTTATTATTATTTTGGGAGGAGGCTCATGAAGTATAATTGGTAATTCTTTGTTATTGTTTACCCGTTTCCCTTATGTTTTTAATGTATTACTATTTTTATTATATTATGGGAGGAGGCTCATGAAGTATAATTGGTAATTCTTATTGTTTACCCGTTTCCCTTATGTTTTTTTTCTCCAAAATGATTGGGGGCACACCACCCCTGCCCCATACCTGTACCCCTGTTTTGTTGATGATTGTAACACCAACATGTGTATATAGTCCGGTGCCTTATGTCAGAAATTCGAGGCTTGTGAACATTTCATATACATTTTGGGAAACAAGGCTTAATCGAAAGAGAAAATTCCGTAGATTCCGAATCTGGTTGTTTACATTTTTTTCAAATAGCCCAAAGTAGTTATATTCGGAATTTAATGACCTAATGTCATTGGCTTATGAAACAGAAATATTGCGCGTTTTTACTTAACGCGCGCTCAACTCTGAAATGGGAACAATTTGATCGTTGCTTTACACCTGATTTTTCTTGCATTTCCCTTATTCAAAAGTGATAATAATTTTATATTCATATTTTTTTGGAAATCGCTTTACAATTATATGTTATCAAATCTGACGAAAATATATTGGAACTATTCTAAAATTGCGTGTATACTTCCTGCTTAAAAACAATTACACAAGCGCAAGCGTACGTATCTTTTATATCCCGTGACAAATCGATTCACCAATGCTTGTGTTTACATTACCATAATATAATTAAATACATCAAATTGCAACATTGACAAAACAAATATTAATCGAAAGATTAGATTCTGCTCCTTAAAAGTCAAGTTGTTTTCATGGTTTTCATCCTGTTTAGCCCGTATAATTGTTACATTGAATCATTGTATTAAAGCAGCTATTTTCAGGCAATGCGCATACCGCGTATAATCTGTATAATATAGCCCGTATGGGATTACACGAGTTGCGTTTTACTTTGCCTTTATGAGGAACATCTATTATATAGGTTTTTTTGTGTATATTTCATATACGTAGATTCAGAATATGGTTGTGTCCATTTTTTTAAAACAGCCCAAGGTATCGCAATTTCGACTTTAAAGGATGCATGTTTTTTGCTTCCGCAACACAACTTGAAATCGCGCGTTTTGACTCGAAGCGCATTAAACTTTGACTTCTGAACTCTAAAAAAGTCAACGTCTATATGCGATAAATATATATTATTTTTCAACAAATACCATAACTCAGTAAGGAAAAGAAATATAAATTATTATTCTTTACAAACTGGCGTTATGATGTAACGACAATAATTCGTGCAAAACATTTTAATAAATAAACCATGCGTTTATAGTTTACTAATCAAAACTCCAATAGGCATAAGCGCAGTCTTTAATTCATGTACAAAGTCAACGCATTTTACTTTGTGAATGCCGAAGTTTAACTTATTATTGAGAAAAGGCGTTCTGTTAACAAATTTGGAAACAAAAATAAAGAACAAACTCTACTCTCAGATTCTGGTTGTATTCCGGCCTTCTTATAATTTGATAGGTTTAAATTTCAGAATGTTAACCATTCGTGAATTTTCGGAAAAGGATGAACATTTCTCGTCCATTGCGCGTATTAGGCCTACACTATATTCATCAGGGGCCGCGGAAAGGTTTTGAAAGTGGAAAGTGGGGGAGGGGGGGGGGGGGGGGCTGACCACATTTGAACTGTTATGTATTTCTTTGCTTTAAGCCACACAAGTGGGGGGATGCAGTTTATAAATGTCATGCATGTAACCACCTAAGAATGCAATCAACTAGCTCACACCTCCTCACATAGGATATATCTTCCTTCTGTTTTTTTTTTTTTTTTTGGGGGGGGGGGGGGGGTGGGTGTCAAAATAGTCAACATTTTCTAATTAAATTGCCTATAAGCAAAATAAGCGAGTATGCTTAAATAAACTATTCCTCCTGCAATTTGTCCGTGTTTTAACGAGTGTAATAATACTTATATAAGCAAAATCATAAACGGAGGGGGTCGGTAGACTATACCCGTGTACATGTGAACTGTCGTATGAAGAAAAACAGATATGGGGATATGCAGCTTCATATATAATGATTGATATCATTTTTTTGCTACACCAATTGGAAAATATGTATAACAGTTTCCTCTTTGAAGTAATTATTTGTGTATATATACAGATGATGTGATTATACAATGCCAAACTAAACCGAACACAAAAAGTAACTTCACCCCTAAGCAATTGCCGGTAATTTCATAACCAAGAATCATTTAAAGATTTCGTCTTGCCAATATATCCATAAGGCAGTTAGGAAAACAATGTGTAAAAATAAGAGGTAACCATTAATCCATGGTTGAGTGAGCACACATTACAGAAAAAAATAGTCATATATCAAAATTCGCAAAAGTATTATCATCATTACAAATTATTGAGTTGGAAATTTAAAAAATACACTGTTTTACAATTGAAATTAATGCATTTTACCACATGCCTCAAAAGATCAAAATTAATGGAATATCAAACAGCATTGTTTCATAAACCATGATCAATGCATTCCGTCACATGTGCGGATTCACAACAATGTATACAGGCACGCGCAGTACCTTGTGACTTTTGAATTAGGGCATTTTTGTCTTTAATCTGTGCTCATTCAGCCATAAAGTAATGAATATCTCTGATTTCCGCATGTCATATCGAACATAATGTGCCAATATTGTGCTAAGATGACATCTTGAAACAATAATCGGTTATGAAATTATGGGCAATTGCTTAGGGGTGAAGTTACTTTTTGTGTTCGGTTTATATGGTAAAAGTGGTGGTGAGAGTGCAAGGTAGCAAATTTGTATTGTATTTTTTTTTAACGCAAAATGGAAGGGGCGGAAAATTGCCCCCATTCGGTCCCAAGCTGTGACTCTCTTTGATTGAATGTGGTAATTTCCGATCTATAGTATATGGCTAGCACAGCATTTTGATCATTCGTTATTATAGTTTTATGATGCACCATGTCAACCAATTTGCATGTTTCACTTTCCCCACCCTCTTTTCTTCCACCTCTCATTATAATGAACCACTATAATCGGTAAACCGTATAATCACTTCATTTGAAGAATATTATTACTATCCCACCATCAACATCATCATTCACGTGGACCATATCATGTAACTGAAAGCCTGTATTGTATACATTGTTTTGTTTACAATGATTGTGTTGTACAGTCCATAGAAATCTGAGCGATTGATACAATGCAGGCGAAGAATTGTAATTCAATTTTGAATTTTGGGTTCAAATATTTCACTTCTGAATACATTTAAATTCCTTTCAGGAAATCTATTTTTTCATATCTTGTATTTGTTCATCATTAAACAATAGGCAAACGACACACACACATTTACAATAAAATTGAAATAAATTGATTTACATGTATTTATACCATTTAATCATAACTCGCATTTCATATCCAGGGTATATATATCTTACCACAAGGAAAACGGTACTAATAATACTTTTCATAAACAAATCAGAATAATATACAATAGCAAATATACGCTTCTGCAATGGAGTATGTGTGCTACCTTCTACAATAATAAACATCTTATGAACATTCTAATAATTTAATTCAATCACGTTAATTATGGTAATTTAAATTACAAATTCTGTATTGTCATGAATTTCAATTTATGCTAATATTCTAACAATCTATATTACAGCATTTGATTTGTATATTAACATTATCGATTATAATTTATCATTATGTATTATACATGTAAACTTATTATTGTTACTCTATTACTCATGCCCCTTTAATAGGGTAAAGTTATTACATTTATATTACAAATACAATTAAAATGTATTAGATAAAAATGTATTATATATTTTCCAGTGTTCACTTATTCATATTTTCATTATCCTACTTGTGTAAGCTAAGTCAAGATAGTGATTACAACAGCCTTATATTATACATGGTTAACAGTGCATGATGTAAATTATTTAAAATGTGATCCATTAATTATATGTTGGGTATTACATGAGAAAATAGAACATATTACAAATCCATATTAAGATGTTATTGTATCACTGTGATTCTGTGAATGAAAGAGTTGTATAGTTCTCATTTCCAAAATTAAGAAACCATGTAACAAGTTTGAATCAAAATGTTTGTGTTGTTCATGAGTCGTATATATGTGCACCAGCGTGCTTGCCAACACAATAATGTAACAATCTAGCAGTAAAATACAAACAAGTGGTGGGTACAAATATAAGCAAAGTTTATAAAACAAGATATCCATGCGGGTTCATGTTAAACATCTAGCGGGTACATTATGGCCGTCGATCAATTCAATTAAATTCAAGGTATTTTTGTTATTCAACTATTTGTAGCCAAAATGCTAAATTACAAGTGAATTTACAAGGTAAAAAACATGAAAAATATCATACAAATTGAAAGAAAATATACATAATATTATACCAATACAAAATATAAATAAGAATGCAAGTAATTGTTGAATGGCAGAATTTAAATATTGCATTTCAAAATATGAAGAATAACAACATTATCAATATGATATCAACCTAGTGTAAATTAACCATCAAATACGCATTATCAAACAAACTTTACGTAAAGTAACTAAAGTTATATTCAATTATTAAAAATATAAATATAAATTATAATAATACATGGGTAAACTTCACTTCAATTAAACTAATTGTAAGAGCATTCAAAGCATAATGTTTATATACAAATTTTAGTTTCTATCAAAGTTACAAATAAACCATGAACAAACAAATGCAAACATTGATTAAAGAGAGAGTTGAGTTCTGGTAAGGAGAGTACAGTTTTGGTCAAACTGTATTTTAGTAACCAAAACCTGCATCATTGCATCACCTGCAAACTAATAGTTATAACTCGGAAGGAATACGAAATTACAAATGACTTAGTAAAGATCATGTTATCATTCAAAAAGAGCCGTTAAAACTCAAGAGGGCGCTCTCTAAATACTCATCGGTTTGAACAATTTTGAATCAAATATTGTGCATGTAATGTTTTGTTGAAATAGTGATTAGATAGAGAGATAATCAACAACTATTTAAATACCTATTTTGTAACTTTTTGAAAAGAGGAAGCATTTAAAAAAAATTGTAACGGCTGGTTCAAAATTATCGAATAAGTGTGGGGCCCCACATTTATAATAAATGGCTTTGTTTATGGATATTTCAGCCGTTTCTGAACCGATTTTGATCAAAAAAAGTTTATTCTGTCATTAAAATAGTATGCTCTTTCAAATTTTACACTCAGTTTTTCATTATCTCACAAAAAACAGTTGTATGTAGCGCCGTCTGTACCAAAACTCAACTATCCCTTTAACTAATCGAGTAAGAATTACAAGCAAATCAATAATAATGCACAGGAGAGCAAATGGCTGTTAACTGTAAATCATAACATTAAATTACAGTAAATTAATAAAGCCTTGTTGGGTTATATTGAATGATTATCAAAATGTAAGTAGCCTACTTCAATAAAATTAATTAAATGAGGTAATTTGAATAGGATTTATAGTAAATATAATAAAAAGGTTCGCAAAAAGGCCATCTGACCCAATTCCCTGTACATACACGTTATCGCTATGCCCACTGAAATAGAGCTGATACTATTAGCTAACTTTGGGAATCTAATTATGAACAACATCTTTAGTTCTGGATAAGATTCTAATTGTGTTTATCCCTTGACTCATTTTATACCTGTAGGCAGCTATTAAAATCAGAAAAGCCTTACAGGGGCTCTGCCCCCCCTGTGCCCCAGCAGTGGTTACATAGCATGGTCCTACACAGACCATTCTCAGGTGTTTTTTGCCAAAGTGCTCGCCAATTGTGCTACGTACACATAATGTTCGTTGACTTTAGGTGTCGTTCGGTTACAAAATATGGGTCCCCTACGTACCCCCGCATCCCCCTTCCAAATTGGAGAGAAGAAATTGACGCCTATGGTGATTCACAATCCATCCAGGTCATGATCCTGCAGTAGGGAATAAAACAAATACAAAGAAACAGGACAATTATATTGACTAGAAGTTGTTAATACTTGTTATATTATGTTTTTTGTACTATTCAACCAGGAAAAGGTTATAAAACAAAATTTAAAATATTGATAATTCATGATAGTTACATGAATTGTGTGTTTGAGAGGAGAACATGCTATTGGGTATTATTGCTCCCTGGCAACCCACTCAATGGCTGCATAGTTAAAAAGTACAACTAGTAGCACGGGCGTCGATCTGTCATTGATACCCATTGATCAGGGGGGATGATCCATTCATCCATCCCCCCTTGATGAATGGGTATTACGTAAGTATCGACGCCCATGACTAGTAGCATTCAGAACTTGAAGTTGAAAGTTCATCAAAAATCAGGGTCTTTAGTATGCATTAAGTTTGTATTTATTAACTGATTCCATATACCTATGTTGGTGGTTCCCCTAAAGTTAAAGGTGAACCTGTAAAGTGTCAGATATTGCCCAAAATTACATTTGAGACTTCAATTCTGTACCTAAATCATTGTAAGATATGTCCGAATGATGTGTGAAAGTTTCATTAAAAAAGAAAACGGCTTTCCTGGTTTAAAAAAAGCGAAAATATGCCTCAGCTTTTTACAACAAATTACTGTACAACGCTTATGAGGTTTATGACCGTTCATTAACGCTCTTGAGCTGAATGATAGATATCGTCATACTAAAGGGGCATTTGAAAAATCTAACCCTATTGCATTATTCTCTTACCATAAGCTATAGAACACGGTAGAAGAGAAACGGGGAAGCTCCAAGTAATTTTCGTGGAGTTGACACTTTACAGTCATTCCTTTGACCCACCAGGTTCCCATATGAGATTGGTTACATATCCAATCAATCTTTTCAATAAGCCTGATTCTGAATTGTGGCTTTGTTCACTCCAGGTCTGGGCAGTTGATTAGGGAATTACACTTGGGCATTCTAGGAATGTAATTAGCATTGAACCCAAAAGTGCTAAAAAGAAATTCTCCATGTAAAATGATATACAGTCTTTTCAGCCATTTTAGAGCATTAACGCCAGTAAATATGTTTAAGTTAGATGTTGAACTGAATTGAATGTCACATTTATTTGTAAATTTGGCATTAAAACATTACAGAGGAATTTCCTACTAATCACTTACCATCATAGTTACTCAATCACATGTCCAGCCATGCCTTGTGATGAAACATCCAGAATGGTGAGTCGTTTGGAAGTCCAATGGGACCCAAAGTGACCTGGATGACAAAATAATGTATAGGAACTTTGCATCACATATAAATGCATTTTATTGACCATAATTTTAATTTGTATCCAGCGGTACAGTGCAGCTGATACAATAAAACAAAGCAAGTAAGGGAAAGGTATTTTATAAACTAAATCAACACAATTAAATAATTTACAAAAAACGAATGCCTTGCCATGCATTTTGATGACAACTTCCGAATATGGATAGCCTTTTGGAAGTCTAATGGGACCCAAAGTGACCAGGAAGACAAAATGATATCTATGTAGATTGAATCAACTTTTCATCTGTTTAAAAATTGATATAGCAGTGTAGTGCAAGGGAAAAGGGAGGAGGGGGCACTTGCTCCCTCAAAATCCTTTACTTGAGTTATGTTTATTTGTGTCAATGACAATGGACTTACATAATTTGACTTTGTCATCTCTACATATTAAAAGGGGACAATCAGAGATTAGTTCTTTAATTGAAATATTTTGAAATGGTTGATGTGGTTTTCTGAAAATTGAATTTACAGTAATACAAACAAACACGTACATATGTGGATATTTTGCTTATTTTACTGCTGCTCTTATGTGTGGCTTTTTATTTTTGTTATCATTTAAGTGTTGGACGTTGGTACTTGTTTTCATTTGACAAATACCCCTGAATAGGAATAAGTCTACATCTCCAGTAGATCATACCCAGATAATTGCAAGTAACTTGAAGTTGGATTTCAGAATTACATTGTTATTAGGAAATGAAATGAGGTCGCATGTTATTTCATTTAGCCTACATTAAACAAACATTTACAGTCTCATTTGGGTCTATGCTGGCACTTATTATTAAAATGGAAAGATAATTGATTCCGATAAATAAGCTTTAGTTAGTGTAAGTGTTATTGACTAGATTTTGTCTAGCTCTACAGATTTACCTCCAGTTACTGTGACATAGCCCATAGCTTAGGGAGGACCTGGTCTAGGAAGCAACTAGGCTAGGCCGGCCTTAACTCTAGCTCGATCTAGAGAACGCCAGGGCGAAGCACTGGTGTTTCGCACTGGCGTTCTCTAGAGTTAGGCCGGCCTGTACTAGTACTAGGCTAGGTTAGGGTTAGAACGACAAATCTATCGCTTTCATGGCCTCTTTAACATTATTAATATTATTGTCAACTTTCACTGTCGCCGACAGTACAAATTTACAATAATAATGTCAAAGAGGCCATGAAAGCGATAGATTTGTCGATCTAGGTTAGGCTAGCTTAGCCCTAGGGCTCTCTCACTCTTTACTCATTTAGTCTTTTATTTTCTCAACCGTTGAATCTGCCATCTACATATACAATCTACATGTATACATGTATGCTGTACAATTTCTTGACAGAATCTACACAAAACTAGAGTAGAGACGTCTAGACTAGTCTAGGAGTAGGGGACTGGTCCTAGTCCTAGCCTAATTGGCTAGGACTAGGTCGACAATAGATCGACAAATCTACCACTTAATGCCGACAGAGAAAAATACAATACAGAATGTCAAAGAGGCCATGAAAGTGATATATATTTGTCGATCTAGGTCGACAAATACTGTCTAACTCTAACTCTAACTAAGTCTAAGACTATCGTTTTCAATTTCATTTTCAAATTCATGGCTTCGTTTATAAATTATAAGTTTTACATGATTTACTGCACTTAATTTGAGCATTATGTACAGCATAAATTATAAAGTATCCGGTACATGCAGTTAATTAATATTTTTGAAGTTCTGTTTTGTTGTATTTCCTTCATTTCGTGTGTATTATCACGAAAGCAGATTTGTAAAAATTAGCTAACACGTAAAGTCACGTATGGGACTGATGGCAAATGAACGTAACTTACTTGTATTTACTGCACGTTTTTATTTGTGTTTTTCGTGCTTCTTTCCTACGGAAATTGAACAGTTCCGTTAAATAATATGACTTTAACATATATTATGCGTTTTCAAGTTGATAAAATGTATTAAAGTGTACTCACCGCGTCATTTTATGCCATCTTTCATGACCGGAAGTTGTCAGGCGAGCATTTTATCTGCCTCTTCGAAGCGGTTTAGTTTTTGGCTAAAATCTCACTTTTGGGCTAAAATGAAAAAATGTAAACAAGCAAATTTGAAATCTCCATATGAAAATACGTCGATTTAGGCTTGTTTCCCAAAATGTATATGAAATTTTCACAAAATTACATAAGTCACCGGACTAATACACTTATATACTGGTCTTACATACACACCCCCCCCCCCCCCCCCCCCACGTAGCTACGCCACTTTACATACCCATACTCATACATATTCCTACGTATACATATTAATCAGTGGCGTACCCAGGATTTTGTTAAGGGGGGGGGGGGGTTATTTTGTAAAAAAATTCAAGCCGAGACAAAGTACTTTCAAAATTGAAAACCCCTCGAGGGGGGGGGGGGGGGGGGGGGGTCGTGATTTTTTTTTTTTGCATTTGAGACGGTCGAGACCGCTTAAAAGAGGTCTCGAGACCTGCACAAATTTGAAAAGGGGGGGTTCAATCCCCCCAAAACAGATACTCATACACATATACAACCTCCACAATCACAATAAGCCATAGCTAAAGTGCACAGATCATAGAGGTAAAGAGCAAGAATAAGGACATTTTCCCACAATTTTCATAGACTACAAAAGAGAAAACATTCATATTTTGTTTTTCAATCATTTATTTGTGTGAACACATGTACAATGTGTGTCTCCCATTTGAACGAGCACAAAAGATATTCATAAATTATGCTGAGAAATTTGTTTGGCAAGTATAATAAATACTAACAAATTTACATCTTAACATTGTTCCATTAACTTTGACATATAAATTTACATACAAAAATATACACATACTTAAATTAATGATAAATATTAAATACTTCTTCATCCACACAAAATATATCAATAAATTATGATGAGAACATTTTTGGTAATAAATATGTATAAAAACTCTTGCACCGAATGTAATTGGCACACACTTTGTAACTGTTTTACAATAACATCTTTGCTTTGTTTGCTTTCTTTTTAGTTCATCACGTTTCCGGATGACCTAGCAACACTTCGGGAGCAACAAGTAAAGTTTTACGCCATGGGCGGTTTCCCCCAAGTCGTGGGAGCAGTAGATGGGACACATGTTCTCCTAAATGGCTGCAAATTAGAAGAGGAGCAGGTTTACACAAACAGAAAGGTGAGGCATTCATTAAACGTCCAAATAATCTGCAACGCAGAATTCCGGATCCTCAATTGTGTGTCTCGCAGGCCGGGCAGCACCCATGACAGTAGGATTCTTCAGGTTAGTCATAATCAAAACATCCAATTGTCTATCTTCATATAAATATGACGTGAAAATAAAGTCATATTTGTATGATAAATCACATACATAATAGTACCATTCAAAATAGACTGATATACCTTTTATTTGTGTTTCTATAAAGGTTTTACATGTTTCCCCAAAATATTTATATTTGAATGGTGATTATTTGCAGCATGAAATAAATGTTACTGAAAGATATCTATATACATGTATTGATAAAGGAGTAGAACTTAAATGTATACACTTGTACCTCAAATCTTCTTTTATGTTAATTATAAGTAACTATAAGTATATCTTTACTCAAAATTGTATAATACAGAACAGCGCTGTTGGACAAGCATTTGCTAATGGGGAAGTACACGGCATCATTCTTGGCGACTCTGGATATGCGCTCTCTCCATGGCTGATGACACCCTTGCTCAATCCCACCAACCATGCAGAAAGGTCCTACAACCAGTAAGTAAATGTCGAACTTGTGTACATTCAATACAATTAGAATTGGTTTTTGTTATCTACTAAGAAGATGTTACAAGGTTGTCAAAATACAAACAATGACTACTTGTCTTTACAAAAACATTTTCTTAAGTATCAACTCCTGTTTTCAATATAGCATGGTTTTTACGACATCTTCTCTGTTATGATAATATGTATGATTTGAAATTTTTCAGATTCACAAATATCTAGTGGATATTTATAACTGTGTACTGATAAGGTATTTCACAACAGGCATTCATTTGAAATGTAATGAACATCATTCAATGGACTTATCAGATCACAGAAATACACATGTTATCAACAATTTGACTGTTTTTGCACTTGTCAAAAAGTGTTCCTTTAGATAAAAAATCATCCTTGATTTTCTGTAATTTCATGTTCACTACAGAGCTCACAGCTGTACAAGAGTGGTCATTGAGCAGACACACGGCCAACTAAAGAACAAATTTCGTTGTCTTCTGGGACAAGGACTACATATGCACCCAGACAGAGCCCAGGATGTAATCATGGCCTGCTGCGTCCTATTCAACATGGCAAAGGACTTCCAGCAGCTAGATGACGAATTTCACCGCCAACCCAATGACAGTGACGATGACGATGATGATGATGATGCAGAGGTGCAGCAAGTACGAAATGGGACTGCAGTTAGAGCAGATATCATCAACAATTACCTTCAGTAAAGGAAAAACTCTTATCAAACAGCAACAGAAGAACATACTTTTCTTCACTAGTGAAGGAATGTTTGGCTAAAATTATACTAGGCATACACATACTTTGTAGTATGTAATATAATAGATTGTGCACCACAAGTTAGATGCACATATATAAATATTGGTCACAATATAAGCCGACATACCAACCTAAACAGTGTGTACATGGTTGTATTTTATATACATAAAGGAATGAACAAATATCATTAAAACAGGCTCACAGTTGGTTTGTTTGTAAAAATGTGAACATATCAAAACTTCTTCTAACATGTCATAAAGCTTTTTTTTCTTTATCATAAACAGAAATCCGATGGCTCCCTTTCCCCCCCCCCCCACCCCTTTTTTGCTTTTTTTTTCTGGGCTGCACTTTTCTGGCTACGACCTCCACCTCCCTCTCCAATTCTGCCAGCTCCTCCTGCTCCACCGGCTCCTCTTCACTCAACTCCTCCTCTTCCTGCCCCATCCTATGCAGCATCTGCACGGCCCTTGAATAATGCAGTGCTGCCATTTTGCTGAATGGCATTGTTGCTATGGCTCCTCCTGCTCCACTGGCTCCTCTCCCTGTCCCATCCTATGCAGCATCTGCACGGCCCTTGAATTTTGGCTCAACGGCTGTTGCACAAAATGTAAATAAAAAGAAAGATGATGTTTACAACGTGATCATACACCTGTGAGATATAATGTTGCATTATATCACTTTGCCCATGATTTTGAAATGTTTTGTTGGAAATTGAAAGTAAAGATGTGTTAATTTGTATACAGTCAAATTAAGACAAATACAAGAAAAGTAGATTGAACAGGATTGACATATTTTGGTAATACCTTTTTTACTATGCTTGGAAAAAAACATTTCTCAAATGCGGCATTTTTTCATTCATTGATTGTAATTCTTCAATTTTACATTAATCAATTTTCTTTCATTTTGTACAAAAATCTTTATGCCTCCACCAACAAAGTAGTCAGGGGCATTATGTTTTTAAGTTGGGGCCTTAATATCATTTGAAGAGCTAATGGAGTGATTATATTTCTTGATCATCATACTTGAATACAAATAATGAAGTGAATGATAACTTTGTCTTAATACTAAAAATCGTGGAATTGAGCCATCACTCTTTCTAATTTCTTTTAATCTTTTTTTTTTAACAACAAAAAATACATTCACTTACGATGCTTCTGCCACCAATGCCAGTCTCCCGTTCCTGCCCGGCAATGCGATGAACTGCCTGGGTGGCAAGGGCCGAGAGGATGGCCTCATACTGGAGATTAGTATTCGGCTTTGGTCCGCCCCCTGATAAATCAAGAAAATGAAAATAAAAAGAAGAAAAATATATCAGTTTATTAAAATTCAACCCAAATAATGTCTAGACTTCTAATTTATCCCTAAAGGGGCAGTTCAGTTTTTGAACATTAGAGGGCGCTGCACAAAAACAATTTTTATGAGATAATGAAAAACTGAGAGTAAAATTTGAATGAGCATACACTTTTAATGGCAGAATAAACTTTATCCGGTTGGAATAAATCTTGGCCCCAGATTTATTTGATAATTTGTTACTTTTAAATCTAAAAAATGATCACATGAAAAAAAAAGAAAAAAAAGGTTTTAAATAGTTGTTGATCTCTATTCAATCATTATTTCTACAAAACACCATATGCATAATTTTGTTCGAAAAATGGTTGAAACCGATGCTTTTTTAGAGGACGTCCACTTGTGTTGTAATGGCTCATTTTGAATGATAACAGGCTTTTTACTGGTCGTTTGTAATTTTGTATACCTTTCGAGCATGGTGGAGTTATAAATATTAGTTTGTAATGTTATTTGGCAGGTTTTGGTTACTAAAGCTCAGCCTTACCAAAACTGTACTACTCCTTTAAACATGGAGATCTGTTTTTTGAAGAGCAGTAGGTATTATAAATCAATCTGCAATGTAAAGTGTTAATTTATAATGAAATGAAAAATAAAATACCTTTATTAGAGAATTTGAACTGCTGAGAATGAAAAACTACCTCCTTTATTTATATGTTTTTTTTTATTTGTATGTATTTAAATCTATTTATGTGTTTATTATTTTGGATTTTTAAGTTTGAATTTCACTTTCAAATTACTTGTGATACAGTAAATGAGAGAAGGTTCATAGCATTACCTGTTCGCGTCTTACAGTCCCGATACTTCCTCGCTCTGGATGCCTGCTCATTCCAGAGCGTTCTCAGCTCTGAAAGGGAGCGGCCTGTTGGAATTCTCTGGGCAGCAAGCTTCTGCCCAAGCGTCAATTTTCCTCCTAGAAACCTGTATCATAAACAAAACATATTACAAACAAGGGTAAGCCGCTAAAGATCTTGACAAAATATAAAACAAACTGCTTGTAATAATTAAACAATATTGACTGGCCTTGAGGGCGACACGACAAATAAGGCCTGAACTAGATTCATATTGCCCGTAGTTTTGTTGGCTTATTCAACTTCGAAGGCAATATCGTTTGAAAATTGCCCTGCTATGGTTAATAATATTTTATAATGTGTAACTCTGTTAAAACAGCATTGTATCCTCTTCAGTTATACAACTTAATTCAATACTTTCTATATACAACAACAGTACCTTACCAACTTTTTTTCTTAAAAAATTGAATGCCTTTTCACTGTTTTCAGATTGTTCAAAAATGATGTAAATAAGCAATGTAAAATGGATAATCCTCAAAAGGAGAATGGTTTTACCCAATTATTACAATATCTTGCACATCACAAACAAGAGATGAAATAATGGAATAATAATAAAACTAAAGGAGGGTTATAAACAAGAACTATCAATTAATCTTCAACAAATACATGTAAGAAAATAATTACCTTCTGGCTACAGTGGCCTGCTTTGCCGTATATTAAAGCGGCTCTGTTTTTCGCGACGAAAGCCGAGAGCTCTTGTACTTGTTGCAGAGTCTTTTCTTTCCCCTGGGTTGTTTTCCATCTTCTGTGTAAGGGAAGTGAAAAAGGAATTAGATTCAACATTTACTCATAGTAGAACAATTGAATTCCTGTAATGATAAAACCTACTGTAACTAGAAATATCACTGAATGTGATTATAGGCCAGTTACCCTGCAGTACCTGTAGAACAACCTTTCTTTGCTTGGGGGGGGGGGGGGGGGGGGGGGGGGTTATAATGAAGTAATTGTAAGAATGTTGAATAACTGTAAATACT
>JBAMJV010010985.1:0-29983 GCA_037951105.1 Echinarachnius parma | reverse complement strand
CTTGTTTTAATTTGCCCTGGACACCTGGACAATTATCCCTGCCACACCGGCTAGTGGGGCCAGCCGGCTAATTGGCCGAGACATGACACTGTTGTAATCGTAACGATCGATCGATATACGCGCGCTAGGCTGTAAATAATATGCGATTAAATTATCGATATGCTTACACTTCTGCGCTGCCACTTGATCCTGGCCATAGTCTTTAGACGTCTACTGTCCATTAATACTTTGCTCTATATTTATAAATTGCACTTATCGCGATCGACTGCTATCAGTCCACCCGGGGGGTCACTCTCAACATGACTGGCTACGCACCCGCGTCAGAAAAAAACGGCGAAAGGGTATCATTTTCAGCTATATGGTGGCGTCGCCGTTTTCCTTAAAAAGGGGTGTTTTTCAAGCACTGATCGCACAAAAACCTAAAAAAGGGTACCTTTTCAGGTTCACAGGTTTCGACATTTTTATTTAAAAAGGGTACCTTTTTAGGTGCACAGGTTTTTCGATGTTTTTCTTTTAAAATGATGTGAATTACCCCCCAGGCTGATTCGATCTCTCAATTCGCGCATCTTTTGCGCGGTTAGCTGAATGGCTGATCGGCTACTCATAGACGATTTGTGTAAGTTAGCGTGCCATAGGCACGGGAGGTCTTGATTTCCAGCAACATCACGGCATGCAGTTCTTGTGCGTTTAGTTTGTATTTTTGTGAAGAACTCGGGTGAGTGTACGGATGTAGATGGTGATCATGGACTTCCAGTCCATAACAATTGAGGGCTTGTCGCAGAAACAATTTGTATTTTTCTGCAAGTTTCTAGGTAATAATTGCCGGTTTTTGTGATGTATGCTGTAGTTTATTTTGCGTGTTCCCCCCGTACTCATTCGGTGTGTTATTCTGCTGCGATTTCCGCGCCGAGAGTTCTGGGCCCGTGGGCCAGTTAGGGTCTATTCAGAAATAGTGCGATACGCCATTTTTTGGCATTAGGGTCCTTTTTCAGAAATAGTGCGATACGCCATTTGTTGGAATTAGGGTCCTTTTCAGAAATAGCGCGATACGCCATTTTTTGGCATTATAGGGTCCTTTTCAGAGGTTGCTTGACACGGGTGGGTAGCACTTGTGTATGCGAGTGACCCCCCCCGGGTCAGTCCATTGGCATTGCCTTGATATTCCTCATCAGTTCCACTCTTGTGCTCCTGTGTCCAGTTTTGTATATACCTGCGGCCCATGGGTTCGCTGATCTCCGGAATTGCGGAGGGAGAATAAGATGATGATGATGATGACGATGCTTGCGATCATGGCTAGCTTAGATCGATCATGCGCGCGATCCCGATATCGATACGGCGGGTGCGTAGTATTCATAATGAAAACTTTCGCGCGTTTGCCCCCCGTGCGAACCGCACGCTCGCTATAACACGGGAAGTACACATAATTTCAGCTACATTTTCGTAATAAATCATTCATATCTCTGTAAGGAGCGGGTGTTGTACGATGGGGTGAACGGATTCTGAAAGTTTATTTCATTATCTTTCCACTGATATATATTTCGTCTTATTTCCGTCAAAATCCAGTGATCATTTTTTTCTCAAACATGTCACTGTTAAGCGATTTGCCTATGAGAAATGCTCGAAATTTGCGTGAATTTTGAGACCCTGCAACCTTTATTCACAGATCATGCGTGATCAAAAGTTCGTTGAACCATGGGGTGAACGGTTATGGAAAGTTGGATAAATTCTCTTTCCGATGATATAAAACTTCTTCTGATTGGTCAAAAATCCAGTGATCATTTTTTCTTCAAACTTTTCTCCCAATCACAAAAGGAGTACGAATTGTGCGCCGATGACATCATTTAAAGAGAGAGAGGGAGAGAGGATTTCTGTGCAGAGCGTGTGTATAGTGTTGTGTGTGAGCGCGCGAGTCTTCTAATTTAAAGAGAGAGAGAGAGAGAGAGGATTAAAGAGAGAGGGGGTGAGAGGATTTCTATGCAGAGCGTGCGTTACACGATCCGCACACAAAATGTGCGGTTTATTTTTTGCTCATTTTGGCCCGAAAGTTTTCATTATGTGTATGGTCGATCGATCCATATCCACGCGCGCACGGGCCGCGAGTTTTCGTTTTACACGCGCGCGCGCACCTAGGGAATTGGAATGTCGCCAAAAACTCGTGAAAACGCGCTGAGTAAGCCAAGACTAGCTCGCGTGTGTTAAATGATTTACACGCAAAGCCTAGCTATTTTCTCAATAAAATCGTGGTTCCACGCCACACACCATGATGACTGTGAGTGTTATGTATCGACGCCTAAATGAATATTCCTAGTCTCATCGTCGTGGTCGTAGTCCGCATCGAGATCGGCCACTAATTAATGGTCACCCGTACCCTTGCCCTTGGACTTGTCTTAGCTAGATCGATGTCGCAGAGTTGATGTATAAAATTGTATCGCATACAGCATGCAGGCGCTGCGTGTTAATCAACACACGCGAGCTAGTCTTGGCTTACCAGCGCATTTTCACGAGTTTTGGGCGACATTCCCTATTTAGGATATTGTGTAAAACGAAAACTCGCCCACGGGCCATGGTCATGTTTGTACTGATCTGAGCTCATATGAGATGTCTTATTATTATTATTATAATCATTATTACTAACTAGTGGGATATATATCCATTTCCTAAGCAAATTAACGTTGGATTAATGCAAAACCTATACAAAATTCATCTGTAAAAGTCTACAAAATGAGAGTTATTCAGATTACGAGCAATATAGATTAGATAATGTCAACTTGTTGATCCCTCTTCTGCTTCTTCTTCTCAGCTCTTGCGATAGCATAATAAAAAGTTAAAAAACATTGTTAGTGTTTTCATATCTTCGTAAGACAACAAATAGATACCATTTATCAAATTCAATGTTTCCACTCATCGCCTAATTAAATGTGTAGAAAAAATTTAGCTTGTCTTTAATTACACCAAAGTCTCATTCCTTGTAACCCATATGCTTGTTTATACAAGTGCGCCATGCACCCTTAGTTTCAGAAATTAAATAGATAATTCTTATTGATTTGTACCATATGTAGGCTGTAAACTCATAAGCCCTAGCCCGATGAAGTGTAATTTTTTAAAAGACAATCGGACTGCAAAGTATGATCAACATACTAATGTAAAATAGTATATTTTGTGTAGTTTGATTGTTTTAAGGTTCATCTTTTTAATATAATAAATCATAATGATTTATTTTTTAGCCTCTGGAGAAGATTCCGCTACTAGGATCGAAATTCCGCTATAGGATCGAAAGGCCCTATACTCTCGTAATACTTTTTAGATGACACATTTTTCCTATTAAATAACCATTAATTTATCCTCAATGCATAGCCTACATTATGCCATTTTTGATGAACTAGTACTTTCTAACGCTCTCTTTATCACCATCCCGGGGGGCAAACGTGTTTTTCCTACGAATTCGAACTGTTTGTCCCTGGCGCATGCGCACATGATTCCTACGAACTTTTTGTCAGATTTCAGACTTAAAGGGGACCACCAGGCAAAGGACAACACATTAGTATATGTTTGGGATATCAAATAGATACCCAACATTTTGCAAAGGGTTGTGTAATTCATAAACAAAGCAATTCATTTCCACCACTTACGGAACCACTGCTATTTCCTGGTTCCATACGGGCCAAGCATTTGCGAGTGCGCCAATGCTTTCACGCGTACGTCAATAGATTCCCGGATGATTCATTCGCTCTGCACAGTGCGCTCTGGCTCTGCACGCATATAGTCTACGCAATTCAGACCGCATGAACGCATGGTTGAGAATGGTGATGCGTTTTCCAATTATATATTTATTTTCTGAAAACATATTTTTGTGAACTTGTTGAAGGAATGGAATACTAAAGATGGTACCTTTCTATAATAAGAATATTATTTTTGGGTGGTGGTACCCTTTTAGTGAAAACTCTGCATGATACATTTCCTAAATGAACTCATCATGTATTATGGCAAAAGAAAAGAAGAGTCATAAGAGAGGATTCGAGCCCATGATACCAAGCGTTAAGTCCACAGCATGATCAATAGGCCACGGAAACCGTTGATGGTCAGTATGGGCTCATTGTAATTATACCCCTCAAACTCACCCAACCCTTAATCCTAGTCATGAGTAGCCGACATCGCTGCTTATGAATAATTCATTGGGACAAAAAGTTCGTAAGAAAAAAGATTTCGCAACCGACACAGGCAACCGACACCCTTCCGTGAAAGCGAGAAACCTACCACCAGCGAAAACAACTTTATTCCACGGCCACTGGCAGTGGCGTAGCTACGGGGAGGCACGGGGGGGGGGGGGGCCTGTGCCCCCCAATAATTTTGAAAAAACAATGGAAAACATAAGGGGCCATTTTTTGAAAAAACAAAGAAATACATAAGGTGTGCCCCCCACCCCCCCCCCCCAATAATTTTGCGTGCCCCCCCCCCCCCCCAAATCAGTCCGACCACGCTATGCCACTCCCACTGGCACCACGCCTGCCCAATATTTTTCCCAAGACCCACCAACGACGGTGATCAGAGGACCCCTTTTCATCGGCGACTTGTCAGAGAACGAGAGACTGCATCAGGCGAAATTCAAAGTAAATTGGAGCGCTCCTATTGGTTGATTACCAATGCCTATACTGGTAACGTGCAATTTAACGAAAAACCATGTACATTGTTAACTCAACACTGATGAGTTATATAAAGGGAACGGGGATTGTGTCAATACAATGATTGTACTTCTGGTAAAACGAAATTGGAGTTATTTCAAAGTTACATTATTGGGATTCATTCATAATAAATGAAAATGGGGCTTCCCCGGGAATCGAACCAAAGACCTCCGGTTTGCTATAGACCAGGGGTGTTTCATAAAGATCCTAAGTTGAAATTAACTCTAAGTTGGACTTAACAATTATGGAAAGCCATTAGTTTCTTTGAAACATTTTTGAAAAAGTCCTTTTTCAAAGGCAAAAAATGTTGATTCAAATCAATAATGTTTTGTATTATCAAGGAGATCTAAAATTCTTGCTTTTTAGCTTTTTAATATAATCCATTCCAAGGCTACCAATGGCTTTCCATAATAGTTAGGTCCAACTTAGAGTTAAGTTCAACTTCGAATCTTTGTGAAACACCCCCAGTGCTCTTACCAACTGTGCTAGAAAGCTCCAGTGGCGGTCCTGTGGCGGTCCCTGAAACCCCTTAGTATTCAGTGCTCGTGTTGGTCAGAAGCTATAATAAACCTGACACACTTTCTTATTTCCTTTAAAAGTAAACTGTCTAACAATGAACAATTGTATTTTATAACGATAAAGTCTATGACACTTGACGATCAAGAAACCGTATGGAGAAAAATAATAACACTCCCAAATTTCTATGACTAACCCAATCGGATAAATGCAACAAGGGAAGCCAATTTCTAGTCGATTGTTTTAATAACAACAAATACCACCACCAAAAATAAACAAACTATCAAAACCTCCACCCTTACTTTTGTCATTTTACAGGGAGTAGAAAATACAAGGGTATATATTTTACCCGTATATATAAGGCACTATTACCACACATTTTATTTTATGAATGTGTACACTTTGCAATAACAGCGAAAGACTGATAAACCATCTGGTTTTTTAAATGGTAAATACCCACGTAAACTTTGAAATATGTTTATGTGGTTGCATACATGTTTCGTTTGTTATAGCGTAATTCATAAAGATAATACAAGGTCAGCCTATTATAGTTGACTGATAAATGTTAATCGATCCGTTATATAATCAGTATACGATGTGTTTCCATTTTCTTTTAACCCCAGTCCGGACTACTAGTATATAATGTGCGATATTGTTTGTATATTTGTTTTACATCAGTTTATCACGCAAACTAATTCTGCCGCAACACAAGGTAAATACCAAATCCAGAACACTGGCATGTTCAATGCTAGAGCAGGGAGTACAAAAATAGCATGGCTACAATGTTAAATAAAAAGAACAGATTTGTTACATTATACATTGGTCGATTATGCAATTAACAGATATAAAATATATGTTTTCTCAGCCAATTTCGTAAGCTTCTCATTCGTTTTGATAAGCGTTTCATTCAATTTCGCGAAACTCAGCTGAAGGCTTGCAATTGTCATTCAAAATTGCATTTTGTTCATACGATTTAGCTCTTCGGTCAAGTGATTTACCATTTTTAGCATTCAATTTAAAAAACACGCTATTTGCATTCAATTTCGCCAACGGATTTCACGGAAGGTGGTATTACGTAATCACAAATTGTTTCGCTTTAAATTGAATGACAATTTTACGAAATAGAAACACGTTCTAAATCGAATGCAAACAAAATGTTTTCGAATGATTGTTATATGAATTCGAATGCTAAAAAACGAATTTGAACTGCAAAATACAGCTGCGGTGACAAAATCGGCGAAATTGAATGCACACAAAATGAATTTGTATGGCCAACTTACGAAGTTGACCGAGAAATCCTATATAAAAAATAAAAATGTCCACCGTCTTTTCGTCAAGATTCCTTCTTGAATCGAAATACATTCATATGTGGAATTCAAGAAATCATGGTGGTCAAAGGAATACTTTTTGCTTTTTGATTATTTGTGGATATGAATGTGAATAAGTAACACAATCAGCTTTTAAAGGGAAAGTTGAGTTTTGGTAGAGAGGGCGCTAGACTACTTAATTGGTTTGTGAGGTAATGAAAAACTGAGTGTAAAATTTGAAAGAGCATAATATTTAAACAATAAAATCAACTTTGTTTGATCAAAATCGGTTCAGAAATGGCTGAAATATCCATAAATATAACAATTTGTAATAAACCCGGGGCCCCGGGTTTATTAGAGAATTTTGAACCAGCCGCGGTTAAAAATTCAAAAAAATGCTTCCTCTTTTCAAAAAAGTTACAAAATAGGTATTTAAATAGTTGTTGGTTATTTCTCTATCTAATCACTATTTCAACAAAGCATCACATGCACAATATTTTATTCAAAATGGTTGAAACCGATGAGTGTTTAGAGAGCGCCCTCTTACGTTTTAACAGCTCTTTTTGAATGATAACATGATCTTTACTACGTCATTTGTAATTTTGTGTTCCTTTCTAGTTATAACTATTAGTTTGTAATGTAATGATGCAGGTTTTGGTTACTAAAATTCAGTTTCACTAAAACTGTACTCTCCTTACCAGAACTCAACTATCCCTTTAACTACATAGCATGTTTGAAACATACATATTATAATGAACATTGGACGAAATAAATTAAAGGGATCTAATGACATTGTCCAAATCCTCAAAATCCAATTAGAATTCTAGCGGTTCCCTCATACATAGTTGTATTTGTATTAACAATAGAAGCATGGGAAAGGTTTGCGCCATTGGCATTGGCAGCACGGCTAGTATGCTCCCCGGGGAGTTTAGAAAGTACGCAATATCATTGTTTGGGTTTGAACTATACCTGATGACCATGGGCAATGATATGATAGCGCCAAGGGTGTCACATCGTGACAGACACGACTGCGCTCTGTAAGTGGCCATTATTTTCATCATAATTATTATTATTATTAATATTTTATTTTACGGGAAGGTTCAAGACTTAATAGCCCGGTCACATATCAACGGATTGCGTAAACGGACGTCAAACAGAGAGCTAAATTTTCCATCCGTTCGTCTCCGTTCGTATGCGTTTCTTGTCCGTTCCTTGTCCGGTGATGTACGTTGTTCTATGTTGTGTACCTAAAGCAATGGAGACGACTTTCATCACCGGATAATTTCATTTCGCAAATTTTCTATTCGTTGGGCATTCGTTTCCGCTATCCGTTGATATCTGACCGGGCCATAAACAATTTAATTCCACTCGGGAGTAGGCAGCTAAGGTAGTGTCAATCTCAATAAACAGTGGCCAGGAGGCATGATATTCTTCATCCTTTACCGTATTTGTTCGATTACAAGTATCATCATGATTACGGTGTAACCATAAAGGAGAAAAGAAGAGCGAGCAGTAACATTCCGGAGAAAGCGGCCGCGTTAACGCTGCCGATTGGGGCCGCCTTGCATGGCATTGGCGGGGGACTGGATGGGCTAATAGAGCAGGCGTTGTCGACGTCGTCATCGTAGCAGGCAGCGAAGCTCACGGCATGGGCGATGTAGTTCTGTTCTTGAACACCGAAGAAGAGGTGGGCCCAGGGTCCTTGGGCGTGGGCCGATACGTCCTGTCCGCCGTGCGTCTCTTCAATCAGCGGGTATGTAGCGTCTTGTATAAATCCATCGGCGCCTGAAAATAATGATGATAATAATACTAATAACTATAATGATAATAACAATAATGATAAATCAATAATAATAATTGTCATAAATAGAGCTCAGTCATATCTGTCATGGGCCCCGTTGCAGAAAGAGATACAATCGATTGTAAGTTACAATAATTATTAATTGAAAGTAAGTTCATGTGTTCTAAATGCGCAAATCTGATTGGGTGAAACGAGCATATTTTCTGATTTACAATTAGTTATAACTTACAATCGATTGTATCCCTTTTTGCAACGGACCCACATGTTAAACTCCAGCTGGCGTTATATAATTTAAATATGACACAATGTTACAAATAAACAACTTCCACGTTTTAGTATAAAAGTGCACGTTTTCCCGTCCATTTTCAACTGAATCTTTGGTCATTCAATTCAGTTTCTATAAATTTTCACTTCAATTTCATCCCGAGGAGCCTGGGATGTGCTAATTCCAACTTCAATGTCGTCTTTTGTCAAACAATTTCACAAAAAGTTCACTAAATGTTGTCACTTTGTCACACTTTATCATCGATTCCAATTAAAATTCGACGGTCACAGTTGCTGAGCACATGAAAGCAAAACCAATTAAATAGCATGGTATGAAAATATAATAATCATTTATGACCGACGGTCTTCCGATGCTTGTGGGGCATTATAATATTTATACTCTTGTCATCAATGCAGTATACGTAGTGCACATTTTCCACTCCCTAGGAAGCATTCAAGCCATCACTTCCTGTGTGTGCACCCAGTGCTAAGAAACCAACGTTCCATCCTTCCTGGTATACCCATTTATACACCATCTGGTCGTGTGTTATCATGCATAAATGTCATGTGGGAGTGTCGTAGTATATTGGTTCGTGCATTCGTCTTTAAATACGAGGGTCGTGGGTTCGATTCCCAGCCGCGGCACGTGTGTCCTTCAGCAAGATACATTATCCACATGTGCTGCTCTCAACCCAGGTGTAGTAAATGGGTACTTAGCAGGAATGTAATCCTTGAAATGCTTGAGCGTTTGAATAAGGCTGCTCGGCTATAGACAAGGTAGTAATGCTCCAAACGCTTTAAGACTTAACTGTAATAAAGCGCTATATAAAAATGGACAATAATTACTATTATTATTATTATTATGAATGATAACCTACTACCAGGTGGATATCAGTTTAAGATATTAGTTTACCAGTGTCTGTGTTGGTGTGATTCGGCCGCTTGCCCGAGGCGACATAGCTTTCCTGCACCTTGATCCCCCCGGGCCCGTTGGCGTAGGAGAGGATGGGGATCGGTAGACCGTCCGTTCCGTTCTCGTAGTCATTGAAACCTATTGAGAAGACAACATGATAAAACAGGGGGTGTTTCACAAAGTTGGTTAAGGTAGACTAAATTTGATATTTAAAGTTATTGAAAGTCATTATTTGCCGTATACCTAAACGTGCCTACTACACTTGCAGTAACATGGCCCGAATTCTCAACTTGTGGCTCAACTTGTGCCTGGCCTAAAAGACAAAGACTACCGGTAACACTTTGCACCAGCAGACAATATTGTCTCGTAACTATGGTCCCCGGAGATATCTAATGGTTTCCTTTCATCATCAAGTCAATCCCTTGAAAGCTGCATAATTATAAGCATTAGGACAATGGGCCCTTTTAAATTAAATTCTTGGCAGTGTCCAGGATGATCCAGGACGCAATTTGGCTGATGGCAGACTTTACTATAACTTAATTTCAAATGGCCCATTGTCCTGATGCTTATGAGCAGCTCTCAAGGGATTGACTTGATAATGTAAGGAAACAATTAGAATATATCCGGGGACCATAGTTACGAGACAATAAGTCTGCTGGTGCAAAGTGTTACCGGTAGTCTTTGTCTTTTAGGCCAGGCACAAGTTGAGCCACAAGTTGAGAATTCGGGCCACTGTGTTTAGATCATCAATATTTTGAGAATATGTACAGTTTCTCAAAAGCCTGATATATTATGATTTTGAATATGTTTTACCCCAAGGCTACACACGGCTTGCCATAAATGTAAGTCTAACCTTGAATTAAAGTTCAACTTAAAGTTGCTGTGAAACCCCCCTGATTCTTCATTTCTTACCGAATACGTCACTCCCAATGGTCGGGTACCCGCCCATTGTTAAAACGTGGGCGTGATCAGCGGTTACTACGATGAGTGTGTCGTCACTGCTCGTCATGTTGATTGCCATAGCAACCGCTTCTTCGAACGCCACAGAATCCTTTATCGCGTCAATGGCGAACCCCTCATGGTGGGCGTGGTCAATTCGTCCCCCTTTAGAAATTACAAATATGGCATGAATTTAAAGTTGAAAATACTATTATATCTCGAGCTGACACTATGCGTTTGTTTCGAAAAAGAAAAGAACGTTAATTAGATTTTTTTTTTAAAGAATGGTTCAATGGGGATGATTAAGCACAACGGAATAACAAAAACAAAACATTAATGGACAAATTGCTCCACCGAAAAAAAGTTTAGTCCATTCGTTGTATTTTGATTTGGACACATAATTATAGCAATTGTTCCACATGCAAAATAAAGTCTTTGTTTATACAAATAAAAACATATCAATTGCCGACGTGAAGAAGAAAAAAACTTTAAAATGTTAATGTTAACTCCCGTAACTTCATGTAAATTTATAAGAAATCGAGAGGGTTATAATTATAGGCCTCAAAAAACGGACAATTAAAATAGTAAAAAGGAATGTTGCGAAGGAGAAAGAAAGACAGAAAGAAAGAAAGAACAAACCTTCGACCATGAGGAAGAAGCCGTCTTCGTCTTTCTGCAGGATCTCGATCGCTTTCTTAGTCATCTCGGCGATGGATGGTTCGCCAGCAATATCGTCGCCCCTTTGCCCGTCGTACTGCATGTTACTCGGCTGAAACAAACCTGTGGGATTCAATGGGAAATGCCATATTATTATTAGTAGTAGTAGTGGTGGTGGTAGTAGTAGAAGTAGTAGTAGTAGTAGTAGTAGTAGTAGAAGTAGTAGTAGTAGTAGTAGTAGTAGTAGTAGTAGTAGTAGTAGTAGTAGTAGTAGTAGTAGTAGTAGAAGTAGTAGTAGTAGTAGTAGTAGTAGTAGTAGTAGTAGTAGTAGTAGTAGTAGTAGTAGTAGTAGTAGTAGTAGTAGTAGTAGTAGTAGTAGTAGTAGTATAGTAGTAGTAGTAGTAGTAGTAGTAGTAGTAGTAGTAGTAGTAGTAGTAGTAGTAGTAGAAGTAGTAGTAGTAGTATTAGTAGTAGTAGTAGTAGTAGTAGTAGTAGTACTAGTAGTAGTAGTAGTAGTAGTAGTAGTAGTAGTAGTAGTAGTAGTAGTAGTAGTAGTAGTAGTAGTAGTAGTAGTATAGTAGTAGTAGTAGAAGTAGAAGTAGTAGAAGTATTATCATAATTATTAGAATTAATAGTAGAAGTAGAAATAGTATTGTTATTATTACTATTATTTTCATTATATATCATTATTTTTGTAATTATTACTATTGTTATTATTTTTTACAATTGTTCGTAGTATTATCATAGTCATTATTAATATAACAATCATCACTATCGTCAATACCCAAGAGGTAATCGGTCGAAGCAACGTCGACGTCATCGAAGGCAGTTTGGTTCCACACGTACTGCGCGTTATCCTTCCCGTCCAGCCACTCTGCAATCAGATCCCTGCGGTCCCAACGATACCCCGGCGATCCGTCCTCCACGTCCATGGTCGTGTTTGGCAAGAAGGTCCTACGACCTCCGCCCAGGATGACCTGCAAAGATGTTAATAAAACAAATATATATTATCTCTACAAATCAGTGTTTATAATATTATCATATGGCTATACTAGTAATAACAAAGGCGCCGGAAGTAAGATAGAGGGGTTGGGGTGTATGGGCAAAAGCTAGTATAGGTACATGTACGTCGGACATGATTATATTTTGCCTGTCGAACGCCGGCCCCCACAAAGATTTATCCACCCCCGTGCAGTGCAAAGAAATGGTTCCACCACCACTGCATAATGCCCTCCGCACACAGAGCCGACTCGACCCGATCCGACTGGTTTTCAGTCGGTTCAGCTCAGTATACGTTGACGCAGGACTCCTGTTTTGCCTGTCAAGAGCCAGTCAGAGATTATTCGAGGCCGATTCAACATGTTGAATCGGCTACGACTGAGCAAAACCGACTCTAGCCTGACTGAAAGCCAGTCGGATCGGGTCGAGTCGGCTCTGTGTGCGGAGGGAGTAATACTATATACTTGCAATCTTGGGCCCCGTTTCATTACAAATTTGCAATGGTTGCACGTGTCCATTTATTGTATCTACCATGGCAACAGCTGCAATGCTCCAAACTGATTGGATGTTGACCTAATAGTTACAATAATTGGACACTTACATTATTCGAAGAAAAAAAATATGAAAACGATGCACTGATCTACGGACATGTTGGGCGGGAAAACCCGAATGATACGATTACTTGATAACCAGATAGCGAGGTCGTCGGGACCACCAACATTTCCCTCGTTATAGGCGGTATCTCGTTTTTCTGAAGTTGTATCTACAGGGGAACCCCATTCTAACGGACCTGTTTAAGATTGAATCGGAAAGCGTTCCAGAACGCTTTTCAAATAAATCTAAAATATCGATCCCCAGTCATTACAAAACAAAACAAAGCAACGAAAGCATATGTCATTCGTCTGTTACCATTAGCTAAACAACAAGGTACAAGAGAAGTGGTGAAAGCTGTAAGTGAGGCGGGTTGAAATATTGACGAAGTTAAAGGATCGATATGATATCTCACATTGATAAAACTGTTATCGTCGACCAGCTGGCTTGTGATGTCCGTGCAGTTCATCGCCAACTGGTCTGTAGGAATATATGCGTCACTCTCCCAGTTCCTGTCCACACTGTGGGAGTAGAGGGCGGCAGGTGTTGCGTGTGAAACGCGGGTGGTCGTGACAAAGCCCGTCGATTTACCTGCAAGTCGGTGGTAGTTAATTATATAATGACGAGTATTGTAATTGTATTGTATAGTACAAATACATGGCTAAACCGTTGTTCTTTATGTGGAATAGTTAGGTTTTTTTGTAAAATTTTTAATATTGAAAGTTCGTTCAATCATCATTACATGTACTTATGCTTATAGCGATATAATAAAGTGGGGGGAAAAGACAAAGACAAAAGAAAGGAAAAGAAAAAAGATAATGATTTCAACTGATTCTACTACTACCACTATATTACTACTACTACTACTTCTACTACTACTACTACTACTACTACTACTACTACTACTACTACTACTACTACTACTACTACTACTACTACTACTACTACTACTACTACTGCTACTACTACTACTGCTACTACTACTACTTCTACTACTACTACTACTACTATTACTACTACTACTACTACTACTACTACTACTACTACTACTACTACTAGTACTACTACTACTACTACTACTACTGATACTACTATACTACTACTACTACTACTACTACTACTACTACTACTACTACTACTACTACTACTACTATTATTATTACTATTATTACTACTACTACTACTACTACTGCTACTACCACTACTACAACTACTTATACTACTACTACTACTATTACTACTACTACTACTACTACTACTACTACTACTACTACTACTACTACTACTACTAGTATAGTACTACTACTACTACTACTACTACTACTACTACTACTACTACTACTACTACTACTACTACTACTACTACAACTATTATTACTACTACTAGTAGTAGTACTACTAGTAGTAGTAGTAGTAGTAGTACTACTACTACTCCTTCGTCTACAACTACTACTACTACTACTACTACTACTACTACTACTACTACTACTACTACTACTACTACTACTGATACTACTATACTACTACTACTACTACTACTACTACTACTACTACTACTACTACTACTACTACTATTATTATTACTATTATTATTACTAATATTAATACTACTACAACTATTACTACTACTACGACTACTACTACTACTACTACTACTACTACTACTACTACTACTACTACTACTACTACTACTACTACTACTACTACTACTATTACTACTACTACAACTACTAGTACTACTACTGCTACTACCATTACCACTACTGCTACTACCACTACTTATACTACTACTACTACTACTACTACTACTACTACTACTACTACTACTACTACTACTACTACTACTACTACTACTACTACTACTACTACTACTACTACTACTAATAATAATAATAATAATAATAATAATAATAATTCGTATAATATACTGCTACTACGGATACTATTAGACGATGTACCTTTGCGATTTGCTTTGACGAGGAGGGAGTCAACTTCCGCGCCTTTTGCCGTCGAGCAATCTCCCCGCTCGACCCTGTCGTCCAGTCCAGTCACGCCAAACTTGGTCTTGACACCGCAAAACAGAGCAGTCGCCGTTCCCGCTGAATCAGCTATCTGGAAGTCCGTGTTGTATGTCTGGAGTGTTTTAAAATGTGTAATTATACTCTTGTAGTTATTTTGCATTTTAGGGGGTGTACCCTTATCAAACGTATATTCAAGCTCGGTCTTGACTCCACACAACATAAACGTATAGCCGCCCCGGCCGAATCGGGGGGGGGGGGGGGGTGAATTCACAAAGCTCCTAAGTTGAACTAATCTCTAAGTTGGACTTAACAATTATGGTGAGCCAATTGTAGCCTTAGAATAAGATACATTCTAAAGCAAAATTGCAGTTTTTGTTGACTTTTCATAAATTTTACATTAAAAACATGAAATGTCCTTGCTGATAGAAAATATTAATGGTTTGAATCAAAATTGTATGCCTTTTAAAAGAACTTTTAAGAAAGTCAAATGTAATGCATCCAATCATTGAAAAGAGGCCCACGTTCTTTGCATGACTAGGACGCTTACAAGACTGGGGAATAAAGCAGTTAGACCTACCTTGGTAAGTGCTACGTGCGGGAACCGTTCGTAGGACATCACCTCGGCCTCCCCGGACCGGCCGTTGATTTGACCCTTGTAGATCCGAGCCACTGTCATGGTGGACACATCAAAGCCATCGCCCAAGAAGAAGATCACGTTCTTGGCCGCTGCTATGTTGGGTCGTCGGTTGAGGGCGCTGCGCAAAGTAGTCTGCGCCTGGCTGTTCCAGAAGTCCGCATCTGTATACAAACATGTATGGACGGTTTGGTGAGGATCGTGTGCATGGGAATCATTTAATTGCGGATTACCCTCCACTCTAACTCTACAAAAACCCGGGGTATTTTGGTTTAGGAAGTCTGCATTTGCATAAGGAGTCCTTGATCGACCTCTTGGGGTAGATAAAAGATGAAGAAGTTCATGGTCACGCGCGCGCCACCAGGACCTCTGCACAAACAGAATCGTAACCTGAACACCCCAGGTAGCAAGCCAACGTTGGACCAACGTCGGAAACTTGCAAACTCGTTGGAACTCGTTGGACGTTGGACAATCTCGTTGGATCAACGTTGGACCAACATCGGTAACTCGCAGTGAAAAAGAAGTTGGACAATCTCGTTGGACCAACGTTGGACCAACATCGGTAACTCGCAGTGAAATGTACGTTGGACAAATCTCGTTGGACCAACGTTGGATCAACATCGTTAACTCGCAGTGAAATAGACGTTGGGCAATTTCGTTGGACTAACGTTGGATCAACATCGGTAACTCGCAGTGAAAAAGACGTTGGACAATCTCGTTGGACCAACGTGGACCAACTCGCAGTGAAAAGACGTTGGACAATCTTGTTGGACCAACATTGGACCAACATCGGTAACTCGCAGTGAAATGGACGTTGGACAATCTTGTTGGACCAACGTTGGATCAACATCGGTAACTCGCAGTGAAAAAGACGTTGGACAATCTCGTTGGACCGACCAACGTTGGACCAACATCGGTAACTCGCAGTGAAAAAGACGTTGGACAATCTCGTTGGACCAACATTGGACCAACATCGGTAACTCGCAGTGAAATGGACGTTGGACAATCTTGTTGGACCAACGTTGGACCAACATCGGTAACTCGCAGTGAAAAAGACGTCGGACAATCTCGTTGGACCAACATCGGTAACTCGCAGTGAAATGGACGTTGGACAATCTTGTTGGACCAACATCGGTAACTCGCAGTGAAAAAGACGTCGGACAATCTTGTTGGACCAACGTTGGACCAACATCGGTAACTCGCAGTGAAATGGACGTTGGACAATCTCGTTGGACCAACGTTGCACCAACATCGGTAACTTGCAGTGAAATAGTCGTTGGACAATCTCGTTGGACCAACGTTGGACCAACATCGGTCACTCGCAGTGAAGAAGACGTTGGACAATCTCGTTGGACCAACATCGGTAACTCGCAGTGAAATGGACGTTGGACAATCTCGTTGGACCAACGGTGGACCAACATCGGTAACTCGCAGTGAAATTGACGTTGGACAATCTCGTTGGAGCAACGCTGGACCAACATCGGTAACTCGCAGTGAAAAAGACGTTGGACAATCTTGTTGGACCAACGTTGGATCAACATCGGTACCTCGCAGTGAAAAAGACGTTGGACAATCTCGTTGGACCAACGTTGGATCAACATCGGTAATTCGCAGTGAAAAAGACGTTGGACAATCTCGTTAGACCAATAGTAATGAGTGGACTCAAGTAGAATTACAATCATAAATAGAAGTGCGCCATCCCCGGTGAATTACCATATAGGATCGATATGTATATTATCGGGTGTCAAGAGACGTATGAGTTGGGCCATCGATCTACAAGCAGTTAATAAAGTAAGCTTTCAACTATACTCGTGTGCCTACTTGTATTATATTACAACATGGTGTCTGAAGTGAAAGTGACTGTATGTCTGATTCGATTCGCCATGACCTGTGTTGTAGAAATGCTAATTTGAATCCATTTTGGGAGGCGAGCTTCACGGTTGATGTGTGACCGGATATACCATCCAGAAAACGCTTTATTGAGAACTGTACTGTTCGTTATCAACGGTGCATAGCTAGTAGGAAGAAAGAGCTCCAGAAGAGGCAGAAGCGATACTATGACCAGGGTGCCAAGTCGCTGCCGGTGTTGAAGTCTGGAGAACGTGTGTACTACCAAGTGGGAAAAGAATTATGGAAACCTGGCGTAGTGACAACTCAAGATTCAACGCCCTGCTCGTACCACATCCAGAGTGAGAAAGGTGGGCGGTATCGCCGGAACAGACATCATCTAAAGAAGCGTCGCGCACCTGAAGGTAACATCCATGTTCCAGTAAACGAGGAAACGGAGGTCCCAGAAGCGTGCTGGAGTGAGGTGAAGCCGCCCTCGCAAGAACGTGACAGGCGCTACCCACTTCGACGTCTACTCTCAGACCCCCGGATAGATTAGATTTGTGATAGAGATGAATACCATTTAGGGCAGAATAATCCCTTGGTATCATCTAGGCGTTGGGTAGTCCACCCTGGCACTAGCACGTTAAACCATTTTGCATAAGGTAAATGTCGGTCTTACATAGGGGATGACAACCGTACGAAAGGGGCAGAATAATCCCCTGGTTCCATCTTCTTGGTGTCGGGTAGTCTACCCTGACACTCAAGTTTGTAATTTACCAGTATTTATTATTGTTATGCCAGAGTTACACATGGCATTTCGCCTACTTGTATTATATTACAACACCAATGATGGATCAACATCGGTAACTCAAAGTGAAATGGAGGTTGGACAATCTCGTTAGAGCAACGTTGGATCGACATCGGTAACCCACAGTGAAACGTTCGTTAATCCAACGAGAATCCAACATTTCACATCTGTTGTTCACTACATGTAGCTGTTATGTTAGAAAAGGTAATTTTTTTACTCGTAGCACAGGTGGTCAAAACCCCCTTGCATAATAAAAGGATTTAAAATTAGCTGCTGAAAGCAGGATGTATGCCATCGTTGGATCAACGTTGGATGAACGTTGGTTATTATTCATGAATATTCATGAGTGGTTATCATTGACTGCAAAAAGCATTAATAATCATGTTATTTGATTGTTCAGAATGAATCCAATGTTATTATTTACTCATTATTTGAAATATATGTAAGTTATTTATCTACAAAAACATTCTAAAGGTTTGTTTCCATGATGTATTTGTGTAAATTCTTAAAACTTTATCCAAACATTCAACTTTATCGAAATACCAACCATCAAACAAATATTAACACAGAAGCTAGGTTATATAAAGCTGAGTGGATGATGTAGATGTAGTGAGTGTAGGAATAGGAATAGGACTATATGGATAGGAATAGGACTAGGAATAGGGTTAGGAATAGGGTTAGGTAAAGGGAAAGCTAGGATAGGATGTTCTAGATATCACCAATAGGCGTGTCATATGAATATTAATTTAATTTTTTTAGTACGGTGAGACGTTGGTCCAATATTGGACCAACGTTGGACCAACGTTGGATCAACGTTGGAGAAATGTTGGTGAATTACGCTGGACCAACGTTGGATGCTTGTTGGAGACATGTTGGATGCTTGTTGGAGACATGTTGGATGCTTGTTGGATGAGTGTTGGAGACATGTTGGATGCTTGTTGGAAATATGGTGGATGCTTGTTGGACACATGTTGCTTTGACGTTGGATCAACGTTTGCGTACGCCCAACCAACGCTGCTCCAACGTTGGCGAATACAAAATACCAACCTTGGATCAACGTTGGAAAAGCGTTGGTCCAACGTTGACAAATGACAACTTTCCAACGATGGACCAACGTTGATCCAACGTTGGTATTTTGTTTTCGCCAACGTTGGAGCAGCGTTGTTTGGGCGTACGCAAGCAACGTTGGTCCAACGTCGCCGGACAACGTTGGACCAACGTTGCCGAAAAAATTGGACAACGTTGGTCCAACGTTGGACCAACGTTGGCTTGCTACCTGGGACGTCTTATACACATGTTCTGACTGTACTAAGCTGTCATCATGCCAAGAATCAAGAAGTCCAGTTGCATGAGGTTACAGAGACGTAGCTACCAGACCTTAGTAGATAGGCCTTTGCTAAGGTCTTTAACCTATTCCCTTCATGATTCTGAAATCCCCATAAACTTTGCACACAGACCAACCGGTTCCCGTAGTCAGGGGTGTGAGAGAGGGAGAGAGAGAGGGGGGGGGGGGGGGGGGGGAGGGAGAGACGAGGTAGTTACTCACCCAAGGCCACCTGTTGCAAAACGTCATCACTGCCACTAGCCTTGTATCAGTGCAAGGATTAAATACAAAAATCACCAAGCCTTTAGAATAATGAAAAATATTATGATGACAGCTATATTTTCATTACAGAAGTAAAGCTGTCCAAACTACTAATTTATAAAGTGGTTTATTGTGGCAAAAGTTTATCTACTATTATACAGATGTTTCCTTGCTTAGAGACTAGCACTAACAGCTGTTGTCCATCAAACTGCTCTTGCTGTGGCATTTAGCCTGGAGCAATATAGCGAACAGGGGAGTCCACTCGATTGAACACCACGATGGGGGTTTTCAATCACAACGCACGAAATACGTAATGTATCCCTAATGTGTGCCTGCTGAGAGGAACATCTTCCAGAGGAAATAGACGTGAATCATATGGGGATGCAAACCCAGCCTCTACTCCCGGAGCAAAGAAGCGCCAAAGGTTTTGATGTGATAATGCAAAAGGCTCCTTCAAAAAAGTCCTCACAAAGTGGCGGAATTAACACTCCCAATCGTGATTGCAATCACGATTTGGCAGACGTGTGAAACCCCTCTTGGACCGGTCGGGCATTAAAGGGATCTAGTAACTATGTTGAAATGTACGGGTTAATACAACGTGTATTGCTGTGATCTGATATGTCAGATGAGTGATGTGTGAACATTTCAGGGTAAATGATTGTCATGATGACCGAGTAATGAGCGAAAATGCAAAGTGATATTCCCCAACCACTGACGCTGTATACAGTTTAAATTCTCCAATAGAGAATTCCAAATCAGAACACTTCAATCATACATATCTTCAAAACGGAATAGAATGGAAAATGTACATGATTCTATTAGTAATACGAATACAATGAGGAATTCAAGAACCACAAGAGTTCTACCTAAATTTGGTGGATTTTGACAATGTAATTATATTACTAGATCCCTTTAAAAGGACAGGGAGGGAAGATATCATAATATCAATGGCCCGAATTCTCATCAGTGGCTCAACTTGACCTGGGCCTTAAACAAAAAAAAATACCGGTAACACTTTGCACCAGCAGACTTATTGTCTCGTTGCTATGGTCCCCGGAGATATTATAATGGTTTCCTTTCATTATCCAGTCAATCCCTTGAGTTCTGATTATAGACATAAATTCAGTCATAGTATAGCAGGTCACCATCAATACAATGTCCAGGATGATCCTGGACGCAATTCGGCTGATGACAGACTATTACCATTTTTAACTCTTTTAAATCAAAAATTAAAAAATACTTCATCTGTTTTTAAATCAATAATAATAAATGCATGTTAATACGTCTACTGTGTTTTGTACACTGTCGTTTTTTTTATTTATTAAAAAAAAATCTTTTATAGGCAATTGTTGGAATTGGATGTAACTTTTTGTTATAACGGGGACTGCCTCGACAGAACCTTACGGTTTTATTTGCAGTTACCTAATTCATTCCTATTGATTAACTCTTTTTTTTATTTTTTATTCTGGTATATTTGTAAACAAATGGATTTGAATTGAAATAAACTTGAAACTTGAAACTTGAATTTCAAAGGGCCCATTGTCCTGAATTTCCCAAATGTACCATTTTTTGTTGACACACCATGCACACATTGGAGACTTGTAATTTACATATTTTTCCTGAAGAAGAACAAAAATAGAGATAATTTTTGGAGCTGCTTCCAATATCACGCCCCTCGGCAAATTAAGTGATCTATACTTCGCACAAAAAGTTCCGCAATCGGGGTTTGCGCATTAATAACTTTTCTATTAGGTTATTACCATTGATAAATTTGGTATCCTTGGAAAGCGTGAATTCTCCCCTTTACATTGATATAACATTTGCTATGAGTATTTCATCATGGAATGTGCATTGTATCCAAATGTAGGGCAAAGTCAAAAGTGAAATGTTGCAAAATGCACTGATTTTGTCAACAGTGTGCCTTCCTTTTGTTTGAAGATTAAAACGTGGCTTGAATGCCTATTTCGTTATTGCCATTCATAAATGTGGTATCATTGGAAAGCGTGAATCCTCCTCTTTACATTGATATAACATTTGCTATGGATATTTTATCATGGAATGTGCATTACATCCGAATGTAGGGCAAATTAAAAAATGAAATGTTGCAAAATGCACTGATTTTGTCAACAGTGTGCCTTCCTTTTGTTTGAAGATTAAAACGTGGCTTGAATGCATGACCACCTCACCATGCTCACCCCCATTCAAGCCAAGGAACATGAGGAAGGCACTCTGTTGACAAAATCAGTGCATTTTGCAACATTTCACTTTTGTTTTTGCTCTACATTTGGATGCAATGCACATTCCATGATAAAATATTCATAACAAATGTCATACCAATGTAAAGGGGAGAACGCTTTCCAATGATACCACATTTATGAATGCTTATAGCGTAAAACAAAAGTTATCAATGCGCAAACCTCGATTGCGGAACTTTTTGTGCGAGGTATAGTAACATTGTCCAAATTTTAGTGGTTCCCATACCTTGTTGTATTCGTATCAACATTAGAAGCATGGGACAGGTTTCGTTTTTTTTCTAATTGCCCTTTCGTTAAAAACATATTTACGATTGAAGTGTTCAGATGTTAAACTATCCACTGGATAGTCGTAACCGTGTACAAAGTCAGTGCAGTGAGTTAGTGAATATCACTATGCATTTCTGCTCATCACTCCGCCATTACAATGTCCATTTAACTTGAAATTTGCACGCAATACCCAGTGGACATATTAGATAAGAATGAAATACATTGTATCACCCATTCATAACTTTTTGCACATGTCAACAAAGTAACTTCGAGGACAATATATTTCTTTCCGAACATGTGATTTGTACAATAGCATTAATACAATGTACATGCCGAAGTGTGCTATCGTTTGTTTGCCCAAATTCAAAGGATGTTTTCGAGTTGCAAATAATAATTATTGGTCAATGGTCATTGATATGGTACGATTCCAACTCACACGTATCGTCAGTTGAACTTGAACCTGTATATTCGAAAAAGCAAGACAGACAACCAAACAGGTACTCACTTCTTTCTTTTTTCTCATTTGAATTCTTTCCGAGGCGCCTCTGTTATCCTTTGCATTCCATTCGACGAATTGACGTCCCACTCAGTTCTTTTATCCCTGAAATCCTTCTTTTGAAAATATGCCCATAACTTGCCGTTGCAATAAATTATCATTGCACGATCATCATTATCCCTAGCCTAGATAACAGAATGCTAAGCTTTAGTACTAACGCAAATAATATCTATGAAGAGATAATTATCCTTGGTCAGTTGGTGTCGAAGAATAGTAATATCTAGTTGAGGGGGGTTGAGGGGTCACGCCTATTGTATGTATTTCTGTATTGTACTGTGTAATTAATTGATGTTATCAAATTATTGGGCACTTCTGCATGTTTTGCCCTCGCCCACTTCTCAATTGAATTTGTTGTTGTTGAATTGAAATGGTTTTATTGAACAAAATTTGATTAAAACAGCTTAGAAGCTGATACATATCAAATTTACAAAATTAAGTATACACAAATATTGACAAGATATTGAGCAGTGAAATAATATACAGTACAGACATCCTTATAACAAAAAAGTACTAGTAAAGTTCGAGTAAATATAACTGATGCCCCCAACGTTAAGCTGGGCTTATTTTTACTGGAGAGCAAGCAACATGTATATTATGTGTTTCTATTTTACTGTATATTTACCCTTCACTTTTGTATTGATATTTCAAGTTATTGGGGTGCACAACGTATCCCACGCCCTCTTATCTTACTGTTGGATCTAGTAACTTTGTCTAAATAGACTAAACTCACATGCATCTCTAGTCTAGTGCGGTTCTTTCCATTCTATCCATTTGAGTTTGATCCTTGTCTTGCTTTACGTGTATGTGTATTTTCCACTTCAGCACAATACAACAACAAAATTCAACTAGTTGTCTCGGTCTCGGCCTCGGCCACGATCGGTCTTGGCGACGATCGCCCCCCCCCCCCCCCCCCCCACCCCCCCCCCCCCCCCCCCCCCCTCCCACTTTGCACAACTAACTCGACAAGTGGTCTCGGTCTCGGCCACGATTGGTCTCGGTCCCGTTTTGGTATATTACCCACCCCCTCGACAAATCCTAGCTACGAGCCTGAACAACATAACATATTTTGTTTAAACGGTACAGCATTTGTATACCCTCGCTGGTAATAATATAAAGACCCGCAAGAAAATTACATTATTGAAAAAAAAAATACATTCTCTCTATATTCATATATAAATAAAAACGTATTTTTCTGTAAATATGCTGAGAATGTAAGATACTTTATCTCCACTTCTTGTACCTGTATTGCCTTGATATATTGATAATACTAGTGCCTATTATTGTGTATACATAAAATGCATCACTTTGATCTTGTTAGCAACGGGTTAGGGTCTTAGGGAAGAAAAAAAAGCAAAGTAAATTTAACTATACCGGGCATGTGGCTCAGTGGCATAGCATCCGAACCCCGCCGGGTCATATACCAAAGACCATTTAATTACAAAAATGGGACATGGGCCCCCCGTTGCAGAAAGAGATAAAATCGATTGTAAGTTGCAATTAATCGTAAGTCAGATCACGTGTTCTAGATGCGCGTATCTGATTGGTTGAAACGCGTAGATTTTCTGACTTACGATCAATCGTAACTTACAATCGATTGTATCTCTTTCTGCAACGGGGCCCTATACTGCCTTCTAGCCATACGCTCGGCTTATACAGGGTGGCCCAGAAATAACAGAACGGGGTACTTTCCATTATAAAGAAACATACAGACTAGGTTCACTGGATAGATAATCTTTTAAAAAGAAATTTGATATCAACAACAGTAATTTTGGTCAAGTAGTTTTTTGTTTGGGTCGTCTTAAGTGACACCATGTCAGGGTCACCTTTTTGTCTTTTTCTAGAAAGTCGGCGCCTGATAAATAACAATTCATAAGGAGTGATCAATGCGAATACTTTTGTCCATGTGCATTCATGCCCCTTCGCATAGTCGACATCGGTTTTACAGCTGAATGCACATGGAAAAAAATAATTCGTATTGATCGCTACTTGGTGTTATGGCGGGCATGAATCGCTATTTATCAGGCACCGACTTTCTAGAAATTGAAAACAATTTGGACCCTGACATGGTGTCACTTAAGACGCCCTAAATAAAAAAAAATACTCGACCAAAATTACTGTTCTTGGTATCAAATTTATTTTTAAAAGATTATCTATCCAGTGAACCTATTCTGTACGTTTCTTCATAATGGCAAATACCCCGTTCCGTTATTTCTGGGCCACCCTGTATAGAGTGGAGTAAGGTAATTGATTTGATTTGATTTTATTTGATTTTATTGTCCACATTCAAAGTTTAAAATACAATGTATAAACAAAGCATACAAAACATATATAAACATATACATAACAACTAATACTGCAAATATACATCTACATAATTATATATACATCTACATAAACATTTGTGTTCTGCAGGGCCCGCTGGAAGAGCAGTGTTGGTTACTGAAGTGGGTAAACCATGGGTAAATAAAAATTATTATTATTATTATTATTATTATTATTATTATTATTATTATTATTATTATCATTATCATTAACTCACCTTTGCCTGCTACGAATGCTGCTGCCAGCAAGACTAAGAAAGAAGAAATAGTTGTCTTCATGATCCGAGACATGGCTCTTGAATTTGCAGACATATACCGGCCACCAGGAGGCCTATTAATCTAATTGATTTATTGAAGAATTAGACAATTAACACAAGCAAAATATCACGAGGGCTACCGGACAACGACTGCGTGAAAGATTGCAGTGAATTCACTTGGACCTTTGAAGTCGTTACAATTCCGTTTCCCGAACTCGAGAAAAAAAAAACGCAAAAATGTATATAGCCTACACATGTACATCTACCGGAAACGCTAGCTTCCCGCGGAAGTCTAAAAATTTGACTCGGATACGCCTATCCTAAATGAATTATTCACAAGTACAAAAAGACCCGATCGTAGAATCCCACATTGGTATAAATAAAAAAATAAAAAAAGAGAGAGAGAGCAAGATATAGATGGAGATAGATTAACCAAAATTGAGAGAAAGAGGACAAAAGGGAGGGTATTGAGGCAAAGGGACGGGTATTGGGAATGGGGCGGACGGACATGCTGACCAGTATAGACTGAGAGAGAGAGAGAGAAAGATAGAGAGAAGGGAAGAGAAAGATGTACAAAGTGAAATAGAACGAAGGAGATAAAATGGAGGAGAGGGAAGGGAAGAGATGAATATATAGAAAAGAAGTGAGGGTGGAAAGAGAAACGGGAGAGGGGATATACATGTATATCATATTCATATATATTTGTTTACACATAATACAAACAGTTGTAATATTCAACATTGTAGGGATCTATACTGAGTAACCATGGTAACATTGTCCAACACCACAAAACTCACGTATAACTCTAATGGTTCTCTCATACCTGTTTGTATTCGTATTTATACCAATAGAAGCACGAAACAGGTTTTGGTTCTCGATTTCCCCTTTCGTGAAAAAGATATGTACGATCGAAGTGTTTGGATTTTTAATCATCCACTGGAAAGTTATACCTGTGTACAAAGTCAGTGTAATGAGTTCACAACTATCACCTTGCATTTTCGCTCATTACTCGGCCATAGAATTATTATTTAAAGGGAAATTCCACTCCAAATCCCCTTTTCCATTGCTAAAAAGACCAATTAACACTGCCCACGGTCATCCCAGTCACTAATTATAATTTCTCACAAGATCCAGACGAATGCCAAGACAAACCTCCTCCTCAATCAAGCGAACCGCTACTGTGCGTTTTAGTCAGGTTCACTATGTCCAGATTTTAGGCTTCGTGAACTTGTTGGGGGGGATTTTCAAACCTATACATTTTTGGAATCTGTATAGTATAAGGAATCAAAAAACTAATGTTTACAATTTGCCGGAAGCATGCATGGCGGACATCTTGGATTTTCAAAATGGCCGCCTTAACAATTGGTGTTTCTCAATATCTCAGATTCCAGGTGGCCTAGAGTCATGATTTTAACGGCTAAACATATATTTTCAGTGATGGGGAAGACAGTGGTACAATGTAAAATAAGATAAACATAACCACAAAGCGGCCATCTTGGATTTTCAAAATGGCCGCCTTGAAAGTCGGTGTTTCTGAATATCTCAGCATCCAAGTGGCTTAGAGTCATGATTTTAACGGCTAAACATACATTTTCAGGGATGAGGAAGCCAGTAGTACAATGTTAAATAAGCTAAATATTACCAAAAGGTATCTTGGATTTTCAAAATGGAAGCAGACATGTCTGCCGGAGTTCAGTGGTTCGACAGGGCTCATTACACTGTAAATGGGCATCCAAAGACTAGAGGCTTGACTGAAAATGTGGACTACACGAGTCGGGAAGGCAGGAGGGACCAACACTCCAAACCTTACCACAAAGCCACCCAGGGGCGGATCTAGCTTTTTGCTAAGGGGGGGGGGGGGGGTTGGATCTATCTTTTGCTAATGGGGTTTGACTCAATGACGATGCGGATACTGTGTGGGTCTGGACACATGATGGCGTTTTTCTATGCACATCACATTTTCACTGGCCGCCACTGCCACCAACACATTAAGAAAAAGATTAAAATATCAGTCTTGTTTGAAGAAAAGTCTTAATTTTTTAGAAAGGATGGTAAATTGACCAATTACCATTCTAATTGCCCTTTCCAAAAAAACATATTTACGAATTGAAGTGTTCAGATGGTAAACTATCCACTGGATAGTCGTAACCGTGTACAAAGTCAGTGCAGTGAGTTAGTGAATATCACTATGCATTTCTGCTCATCACTCCGCCATTACAATGTCCATTTAACTTGAAATTTGCACGCAATACCCAGTGGATATATTAGATAAGAATGAAATACATTGTATCACCCATTCATAACTCTTTGCACATGTCAACAAAGTATCTATCTTCGAGGACAATATCTTTCTTTCCGAACATGTGATTTGTACAATAGCATCAATACAATGTACATGCCGAAGTGCGCTATCGTTTGTTTGCCCAAATTCAAAGGATGTTTTCGAGTTGCAAATAATAAGTATTGGTCATTGATATGGTACGATTTCCAACTCACACGTATCGTCAGTTGTACTTGAACCATATCGAAAAAGCAAGACAGACAACGAAACAGGTACTAATTTTTTTTTTTTTTCTCAGGCTTGACTGAAAATGTGGACTACACGAGTCGGGAAGGCAGGAGGGACCAACACTCCAAACCTTACCACAAAGCCACCCAGGGGCGGATCTAGCTTTTTGCTAAGGGGGGGGGGGGGGGGGGGGGGGGGGGTTGGATCTAGCTTTTGCTAAGGGGGGTTTGACCCAATGACGATGCGGATACTGTGTGGGTCTGGGACACATGATGGCGTTTTTCTATGCACATCACATTTTCACTTGGCTGCCCAAGGGGGGGGGGGGGGGGGGGGGGTAAACCCCCTAACCCCCCCCCCCCCCCCCCCCCCCCCCCCCCCCCCCCCCCCCCCCCCCCCCCCCGTAGATCCGCCACTGCCACCAACACATTAAGAAAAAGATTAAAATATCAGTCTTGTTTGAAGAAAAGTCTTAATTTTTTAGAAAGGATGGTAATTGACCCATTACCTAACAAAGCAATTGCTTTATGGCAATAAAGAAACCTTTTTGCAAATTGAATAACTTCATTGGAAGGGGGGGAAATATTGATAAACCATTAATATTTGTAAAACATCTTTCAACACCATTCACAAAAATTTAAAAACTAATTTTTGTTTTAAAGCAAAACAATTCCAACTAGTTTATGAAGAAATTAAAATATCAAGGCATAAGGGCTATACAAAATGTGTCATGAAGACAATAAATCAAGTAAAAATTGAAACTTCATATGAGTTATCTTTTCTTTATTTGAACTGTGACCATCAACATATCATTATTTATTATTAGCATTTGAGGGATCATAGTAACTTTTTCTGACAGATGCAAGAACTGAGAAAGGGGTTGATAAAATGTGTAATTTTGTGATCTGCGAGGGATGTTTAAACATTTTTTGAATCATTTTTGAGCAATGTATCGCGTCCAAAAATAAGAATCTTAAAGGGTAGTTCAGTTTTGGTATAGAGGGCGCTGCACGAAATAATTGTTGTGTGAGATAATGAAAAACTGAGTGTAGAATTTAAAAGAACATAGAGTTTTAATGGCAGAATAAACTTTATTTGATCAAAATCGGTTCATAAACGGCAGAAATATCAATTATCCGATAGTAATAAATATGGGGCCCAGATATATTCGATGATTTTTTTTTGCTTACACTTTTTCCAAAATTGTCAAAAAGAGGTTTTAAAATAGTTGTTGATGATCTCTCTATTTAATCATCATTTCAACAAAACATCACCTGCATAATTTGTATGAAAATGTTTGAAACCAATGCTTTTTTAGAGAGCGCCCCTGTTGTGTTTTATGGCTCTTTTTGAATGATACAGGTTTTTATACTTAGTCGTTTGTAATGTGTTATACCTTTCGAGCATGGTGGAGTTATAACTATTAGTATTAGTTTGTAGTGTTATTGTGCAGGTTTTTGTTACTAAAGCTCAGCCTTACCAAAACTGTACTACCCCTTTAAACATAATTATATACTTATATGTATTGCCAATAAACAAAACACTGAACAGTTAATCACATACGGATTTCACAACCACAAACAGACATATCCCAACAACCATATCCCAACACAACAATTACTTCAGTTGTATAATTAGTACGCATTAAACGGTTCAGGACTGCATTCGAGTTCACGGAAATGCCGAGAAATGGCACTATGCAAACACTTTATTATTTCATTATTTCAAAACATAGGGAAACTGACAAAAATTATATATTAGAAATGAAAATGAGCAAAGAAAATTGGGTATCCCCGGGAATCGAACCTAAGATCTCCGGATTGCTAGACCGGTGCTCTTACGGTCTTATCGACTGAGCTAGAAGCTCCTGTGGCGATACAGTGCAGCGGTCATGTGGCGGTCCCTGAAACCCCTTAGTATAATTCCCTATTCAATGCTCGTGTTGGTCAGAAACTATCATAAACCTGATATAATTTATTATATCCTTTAAAAGTCAAAATCAATTTTCTAACAATGAACAAATGTATTTTATAACGATCAAGTCCATAGAGTGGTGAAGTGTGACGTCATTTTAAAAAATCTATTTTTAGAATTTCAAATTTGAACTTCATTTTCCGAAAGAGCATCAAAAATAATGTCCAAATACCGGAAATCAATTGAATATGTTAAGTATATGACCATCCGAATGAATTTTATTTCAATACCGGTAGGCAATTGGTGTTATATTGCTCTGGTTCATAAAGTTATGACCAGAGCAGTATAACACTGATTGCC
>JBAMJV010010984.1:0-87171 GCA_037951105.1 Echinarachnius parma | reverse complement strand
CATTGATTCATGGCATGACGTATATCAATGTCTAGCAAAAACAAAATGAAGATACAATTATAGGGAAGTCCTGAACAGAACCATGACCAACGTAATCGTCATCCTCATCACCACCATCAGACACCACCATCATCATCATCATACGTGCCAACATGATAAGGGTTATTTATAATTAAAAGAAATGATTTTCCGTTTATTTTTGACACTATACAATGGGCCGTATGCATAAAAACAAGCAATTGCTTATAAGCAATTGCTTTAAGCACAAGCAAGAGCTTGTCAAGCAAAAGATCAAGTTCAAGCAATTGCTTGAATACATATGCACAAGCTTTTGCTTGTGCTGAAACCTTTTGCTTGCACTGCCTAAGCAATTGCTTACGTGTTGGACAAAGGATCGTTACGGTTGTGCGAACATCGCACTGCAGGACAACAATGCTTCGTGCCCGACCTGGCAGCAGTATTTTTGCTTACGCAAATAGGGGGAAACAGCACAGATCATTAGGGGGTTTCTGTGCAGATCGATGGACGAAAATTGCCGTAAAAAGTCTAAAATAACAGAAATTGTATTAAATATGAAATCACAACATAACATCTGAAATAAGGAGCCTGTAATCATCCTGAAACGGTATGAAAATGTGATCCTTAAACGCGAATGCCCTGAGTAAGCAAGAGCTCAAGCTGGTCTGGATGTGCTTGAAAACACGCAAGCAATTGCTTATCAAGACAAGTAAAAGGTTCGTTTTATGCATACGGTTTCAAGCAATTGCTTGTTTGGTAAGCAATTGCTTACGAACAGTAAGCAATTGCTTGTGCTTGTAAGCAAATGCTTTTGCTTGCAAGCAATTGCTTGTTTTTATGCATACCGATTCAAGCAAAAGGCTAGCACAAGCAATTGCTTGTTTTTATGCATACGGCCCAGTATTAGGTCTATAGAATAATAAGGACTAAGATAACAAAATAAATCAGAAAGCGTTTGTAGGCTAGTTTGGATAATAAGGCCTTGGTCACACGATGGTTGCGATCCCCTGCAACAACTTGCGATGGGTCACGTGCGCATATATGAAAGGCGGATATTGTCAAAGTCTGTAATACATCACCGCGTTGTACATGAGCTGCAGCTATATACAATAAAAACATTCACACAAAGTACCGCAAATCAAGGATGAGCGTTAATATCACTCTGCTCTTATATGAATATGGTGTATAATTATGATGTCCGAACTATGGAATAATAATAATGATAATCACTAGCTTTGTATAAGATAGGTACGGTTCGGCAATATTTGTCAAAAGAGGCCACCGAGAGATTGGTTCATGCACACGTGATGTCACGAATTGATTATTGTAATAGTGTGTTGTATGGGCTCCCAGACCTGCAAATCAGCAAGTTGCAAAGAATTCAAAATTCAGCTGCAAGATTGGTTGTGCGAGCCAAAAAACATGAGCATGTAACTCCAATCTTGCAAGAGTTACATTGGCTCCCTGTGAAATTTCGGATTCAATATAAAATTCTTTCTTTAGCATACTTGTCCTTGCAAGGTCAGGGCCCCGAATACCTTAAAAGTTTATTAACAGTATATCGTCCTGCTAGGAATCTGCGCTCCCAGAGTAAGTCCCTCTTACTTTGTCCAATATTTAATACATTATCTTATGGGGCACGTACATTTGCATTTGCAGCAGCAACACTATGGAACACTCTCCCTGAAAGTATAAAACAATTAGACTCTATTGATAAGTTCAGGACTAGTTTAAAAACTCACTTATTTTTGAAGTAATATACGTATATAAATTCATTTTTAATTCTATTATTATTCTACTGTCACTTGTGTTAGACTTCTTTCCTATTTTCCATCTCTTACCTATCTCTGTACTTATCCTTTCATGCTTCCTTCTTATGCGCATAGAGACCCTATTCTAGGCGTGATATGCGCTATACAAGAAACGTTTATTATTATTATTATTATTATTATAATAGCCTCTAAGCGCTTATTATTACCCCTGGTCATTTGGGTACAGTTTAGACCAGCACAATTATCCTGTACACATCCTCAACTCCCTGGAGAGCATACTAGCGGCGGGTAACCCTATACACCGATCCGACGGCACGACTCGCCGTATGAGGGCAGTACAACATCCGCAATTGGTGAGGTGTCCCCCTCCGATTACAACACGCAGGCGCTAATGCAGTTTCGCACACTTTTTTTTTTTTTTTTTTTTTGCATCACTTTATTTGTCTTGAAACTCAACTAAATTAGTTCGTATTACTCACTGCATTTTGTCCTTATCCCTCGATGGTCTGTTGTAATATTTTGATCAACATTTAAGCCATTTGGCGACATTTTAATCGATGGCTTTGAAAGCGTCGCGGCACCTCTCTCCACGTTCAAGTCACCGCTAGCTAATAACGGCATAGCTAGCTGCTGCATTAGCGCCCAACACGCACTCTTTATATTCGCCGAAACTGTGTCGATTGTTTAGCCGTTTTCTGCGATATTTATGATAATATGGATACCCCACGAAGAGGGGACATTCTGGCAGAACTTGTGCAGTGAAAGGTTGCTTCAATAATAGTTGCTTTAAAAATACTGGATTTATATTGGATTTTAAGTCATGGATTGTAAGCTTTCCAAATCCCTTGTGCGATCGGAAATTCTCTGTGGTTGTCATGAATGAGTGGCAGGAGATGCCAGTGATAATAAGGCAAGTTTAGCATATTTTGCTGTTTTAATTTTCCGAGAATAATAAAGTTGATAAATTGATGAATTTTTGTTATATGTACTTTTGTTTTGGGGGAAATATATGTCATATAAGTTAAAGTTTTACTCATTAAATGAAAGTCATGTCTTTGTAACCAACGCGACAGAGATCGTGTTTACAATACGCGTCTGATTTCAACAAAACTTACACATTCTTTGCATTGACCAATGTTAAAATATTTACATACCCTGATCAGAAATATTCGGCCACTGTCGAACATCATCTTCCCATGTGTCCATGACAAGAATAATAACAAGAATCTTGACGAAATCAAGAGGGATGCGTACTGACTTGTACGCATCCCTAATAATTGTGACAATAGCGGTTTGAGTGACAAGACTCGCCGGCTCAAAGTCGCCGCAGTGCTAATTGCCTAACCAAAGGCCATCACCAAGCCGATGTCGTTTTGGGACAATGGCAACGAGTGATTGATAAATCTGGACGTGATATTAGAAACTTAGCACAAAGAGGTTACTAAGAGGCGGAGCTTATTATCGATCGCTAGTGAGGGGTACAGAATCTTGAAAATCTAACTTTGCACACCCGAAAAAACATGCTTCAAAACTCTCCTAAATTTTCAAATTTCCACCAAATATTTTGACTGGAAAATTTGCCTACTGGTAGAAGAAATATCAGGGAAAAATATAAGCTTATAATTTCCCCCCCAATATTTATGCACTTTTGAATCAAGTGCGATTTCTGAGGTTTGACCTTTGCTGACTTTAGGCTGATTTCACCAGGACGAATCACATATTGTTGATAATTAAACATTGATTTCACTACATATTCTTTGAACTATTTGGAATATTAATAAAGAAAACAAAATAGAAGAGCCAGGTTATTCCTTTTGTTTTCTATTGTTTTGACAATTTCTGATGTATTTCTTAGTGTTTTAACTTATGTATTGTATTGTTGTTGTTGTTTTTATTATTTTTTCTAAGTTTTCTAACTAAAATTCAACTGACATGACTTCGTAATTGTAGGTCCGATTTCGGGGCATCATCTTTGCGCGTTCCCCGGCATTATTAGGGTTAAACTATAAATTAATCAGGGATAGATATTAGCATGTTGATAGTTTATAATTGATATTGTTCATTTCCAGAAGGAAGATATGTTAGAAATTATAATAAAATATTAGTTTTCTCGTTTTACCTGATGAGTCGTATAGAACACGTCCTGTCCGGCAAAGTCCCAAATACGGAGCTGCATTTGATCCGCGTTTTCTTCACATTCTCCCATTGTATCTTTACCAGCCTTCATCTTCTGAACCCGACTCGCGATATTGGCAGGCATGTTGACCTTCCTACGGGTACGAAGTGGCGTACGTTGCATGGGCACGGATGTATAGATTTCTTGAGCTGTAAGTAGTCGAAAATAGTGTGGAGAGGACATTGAATATCACTCAGAAACTGTGAAATTTGAAAGATAAATGCTTTAATTTCGTCCGAACGTGAAAAAGGGTATCCCATGACAAGCATGTTCATTGTCGAGTTTTGTTTTCAGCATGACACTTGGTATGAATCCTTCTCAACAACTATAACGGGAACCAAGGATCTTCACAAAACAATGTCAAGATTGGTCAACCAGTTATTTGGTGCTCTCTAATCAACATGTTATATCTCCTGGGCACCGTTGCAGAAAGAGATACAATCGATTGTAAGTTACAATTAATTGTAAGTCAGATCATGTGTTCTAAATGCGCAAATTTGCTTAGTTAAAACGCGCAAAGTTTCTGACTTACAATCAATTGTAACTTACAATCGATTGTATCTCTTTCTGCAACGGGGCCCTGGTAACTCTGGTTCAAACTTGCTGGGAAGTCAATGAGACATAAACCCTCAAAATCAGTTCGGAAACTCAAGTTTGATCGATTATATCTCTTTTCTAATGAAATCATGTTGGTTATATTTGGTATCACTTGAAAGGGTGTTTAATCCTCTTTAAAATGATACCAAATATGCAGTCAGTATGAGTACGGGGTATGCGCAGTATATTTATTTGAGAATGGGGGAAGATCAGAAGTGAAATGTTGCAAAATGCGCCAATAAACTTCAGTCGTAAGGTCTGCCTCTCATATCACGGTTTTCTCAAGTTCAAATTCTTTCGACGATGAATATCTTAAATAATAACGAGACACTGTTGAATACGGTATCAGAAGAAATCCTGTTCAATTATCTTTCTTATGACACTTCACTTGTAATGATTATGAAAGCCGGGTAGGTACAGTAAAGGTCAGTGGCGTAGACAGGTTCGTACACCTGGGGGGGGGATGAACATTTTCCCCGGCCGAGACCACGTGCCAAAATGTTTCGAGACCGAGGGCATTGGGGCAAAATTGGGCAAAGACCTAAGGGGGCTCACGATTTTTTTGTGTGCAGGGGCTCATGCCCAACCACACTCACAGGGTTGCCAACTTTGAGCCGGGTGAGAGTGAGATAATGCGAGGGAGCGAAGCGACTGAGTGGGGGGAGGGTGTGGGATGGGGTGTCACCCCTCCCACCGTAGGGAGCTTTTGCATTTTTGGACTTGAAATTGTGCAATCTGGTGCATACCTAGATAGGAAATCTGGGAAAGCGTGTTATGATTTAGGGGAGGGTGTGGGAGGGGGGTGTCCCCCCTCCCACGGTAAGGAGCTTTTGCATTTTTGGACTTGAAACTGTGCAATATGGTGCAAACCTAGATAGGAAATTCGGGAGTAAGATTGACTGTATCTAGGAAAGCGTGTTATGATTTGGGGGGAGGGTGTGGGAGGGGGTGTCCCCCCTCCCACGGTAGGGAGCTTTTGCGTTTTTTGGACTTGAAATTGTGCAATCTGGTGCATACCTAGATAGGAAATTCGGGAGTAAGATTGACTGTATCTATAGGAAAGCGTGTTATGATTTGGTGGGAAGGGTGTCCCCCCTCCCACGGTAGGGAGCTTTTGCATTTTTGGACTTGAAATTGTGCAATCTGGTGCATACCTAGATAGGAAATTCGGGAGTAAGATTGACTGTATCTAGGAAAGCGTGTTATGATTTGGGGGAGGGTGTGGGAGGGGGTGTCCCCCCTCCCACGGTAGGGAGCTTTTGCGTTTTTTGGACTTGAAATTGTGCAATCTGGTGCATACCTAGATAGGAAATTCGGGAGTAAGATTGACTGTATCTAGGAAAGCGTGTTATGATTTAGGGGAGGGTGTGGGAGGGGGTGTCCCCCCTCCCACGGTAGGGAGCTTTTGCATTTTTGGACTTGAAATTGTGCAATCTGGTGCATACCTAGATAGGAAATTCGGGAGTAAGATTGACTGTATCTAGGAAAGCGTGTTATGATTTGGGGGGAGGGTGTGGGAGGGGGTGTCCCCCCTCCCACGGTAGGGAGCTTTTGCATTTTTGGACTTGAAATTGTGCAATCTGGTCACCATACCTAAGATTGACTGCATCTGTGTAAGCATGATATGACTTGATCGACCAGAAATTTTCAATATATTTTTCACGAAGAAAACAAATAATTGACACACTAATAAATATGTACCCAAACACACACACATATTACATTATATTTATTTTCATACACAGGTCCAACATAAACCATATGCCACATTATCTATTATCCAACAACATAGCCTACAGCCACGAATGAGTGCCGATGGAGCGAAGCGACCGAGGGCTGGTGCAGAGCCATATGGGGAGGTTTTGGGAGGGGGATAACTGGACTGGCTGGGCTGGTCCTGGCTTGGACTTGGCAAGCTGGGCTGACTGGGCTGGTCCTGGCTAATAAATTTGGTGCTCGTCACACAAGCAGCCAGAGCAATGCCGATGCCGGGTGCCGATGTAGGCACACGGGAACTACATGCCCGGTAGAGATAAAGTACTCACCCCAGATCAGACACAAGTTACATAACAAACTGAGATAATCTGTTCGCGCGCGAAGCGCGCAGCGAAAACTTAGATGTATAAATTAGATTTTGAATGTTAGAATTAACAAGTCTTAGCTCATACGTGTATACCACTCACACATACAAACACACGCACCTACACTATTCAAACACACACAAACAAAAAAAGAGTATTTTCCTAAAACCTGGGGGGATGATTGTACACGTCATCCCCCCCACCTTGTGAGTTGGGGGGATGCATCCCCCTCATCCCCCCCGTTGTCTACGCCCCTGGTAAAGGTGAATATTGGGGAGGATCGACAGCGAAATGTTACAAAATGCATTTGATTGTGTGAAATTGAAGGCGTTGCAGCCAAAAACGAATTTTTGTGGAGATATCTTACATAAACATTATGAAATCCACCATCATGTGAAAGCGTGCAGTAAGTTTTCCATAAAATGATGCCCCATTCGTAATGGTTATGCGATTTAGGTGTGTGCAGTATCTCTGAATTGATGGGGCTCAAAATGACATATTGCAAAGTGCACCGTTTTGCCGTTTGGGGCAATTCCACGGTAACGGAAGGACATTCAGACAGAATTTTTAAAATTAAATCAAATAATTCCATGATCCTGCTTATGATTCATCATTGTAAATAACATTTCTGAGACTTTTGGTGGGACACCTTTGATTTCCTATTTTGTAATTAATTTGTTTACATTACGTTTATTAGATATGGACACTAATGAGGCCGGTAACGGAAGGACGGCAAAATGGACATGGATTTTCAAGTTCTTTAGTTATGATCCAATCTCTGTGAAGTTAAGAGGACTATCATGTTATATTGGCTCATAGTCCATTCCCTAATGTTCTAAGAGTATTACAACACTTATTTGAAAAAAATATGTCTATTGGTATATTAATTACAAAAAGTTAATTGCTTCACTGTTCGGTAACGGAAGGACAGTAACGGAAGGAAAGAGTTTTGTATTCATTTAAAATATACTTTAGGGCTCTCAAAAGACTGAATTTTTAATCTGAACACATATTGTGATATTCAATCATCCAATTTGGTAACTTAAAACAGAAAAATACTAGAAAGGAATGCAAAAAATAAAGAAAATCTAGAAATAGGCACTGTGTAGTCCCATGTGTACAGGTTCATGTATGGTGTCTGTTTCTACTATCAAGAGACGCCCAATATTTTTTTTAATCATGTAAACTGAAAGATATCATTATGTGATCATGATTTATGAAAAAATAATCCAGAAAAAATAAACAAGATCAGAAATAATCCTCATTTGATTTTTCCACTTTTAGCTCATTTGGCGTGGAATTGCCCTTTGATATGTGCTGAACACGGTCAAATATGCCAGTTTGCGTAGGTTTAGGGTAATTTTATGCGTTTACAATCAACATCAATTTTGAGAGTTTTTTCTGTAATGCACACACACATGCAGCATAAACTTTACAAATGGGATATGATATTAAAGATAAATCAACGAGCTTTCCAATGTTGCTAAATGTAATGAGGATAGATTCATGATTAATAAGACAACATCCAGGGGCGTAGACAATGGGGAGGGGGGGGGGGGGGATGAGGGGGATGCATCCCCCCCCCCCACCTCACAAGGTGGGGGGGATGACATGTACAATCATCCCCCCCAGGTTTTAGGGAAGGATATATTTCTTTTGTGGGTAGCTGTATACGAGTTGGAAAGAAAACATAAGTTGTATGAGCTAAGACTTGTTAATTCTAACGTTAAAAAGGTAATTTATACATCAACTTTCAATTTTTGCTGCGCGCTTCGCGCGCGAACAGATTATCTGAGTTTGTTGGGTAACTTGCGTATGGTCAGGGGCAGTGGTGAGTATTTTTTTCTGTATACCGGTCCACGTAGTTCCAGTGTAGGCTGGCATTGCTCTGGCTCCTTGTGTCGTGCACCAAATTGCACCATTTCAAGTATACAGTATATATAAATGCAAAAACTTCTCCGTGGGAGGGGGATAACCCCACCCAAACCCTCCCTATTTGGCCCTGCCCCAGTCCCCGGTAGCTTCGGCCATCGGGACTCATTCTTGGCAATAGGCTAAGTTGTTGGATCATACATAATGTGGCATATGGTGATGTTGGAACTGTGTATGATGGTAAATATAAATACAATGTTTGTGTTGGGGTGCATATGTGTCAATTATTTGTTTTCTTCGTGAAAATATATTTAAAATTTCTGGTCGATCAAATCATGACACGCTTTCCCAGATACAGTCAATGTTAAGCCCGAATTTACTATCTAGGTAAGCACCAGAATGCACAATTTCAAGTTCAAAAATGCAAAATCTCCCTACCGTGGGAGGGGGACACCCCCCTCCCACACCCTCCCCCGCTCAGTCACTTCGCTCCCTGTGTTGAGGTGCATTTTTATTAGTGTGTCAATTATTTGTTTTATCGTTAAAATATATTTAAAATTTCTGGTCGATCAAATCATAACAAGCTTTCCCAGATACAGTCAATGTTAAGCCCGAATTTCCTATCTAGGTAAGCACCAGAATGCACAATTTCAAGTCCCAAAATGCAAAATCTCCCTACCGTGGGAGGGGGGACACCCCCTCCCACACCCTCCCCCGCTCAGTCACGTCGCTCCCTGTGTTGAGGTGCATTTTTATTAGTGTGTCAATTATTTGTTTTATCGTTAAAATATATTTAAAATTTCTGGTCGATCAAATCATAACACGCTTTCCCAGATACAGTCAATGTTAAGCCCGAATTTCCTATCTAGGTAAGCACCAGAATGCACAATTTCAAGTCCCAAAATGCAAAATCTCTCTAGCGTGGGAGGAGGGACCCCCTCCCACACTCTCCCCCTGCTCAGTCACTTCGCTCCCTCGGGCTTGGTCGCTTCGGTCCTTGCAATGTCTCACTCTCACATCTGGCTCAAAATTGCCAGCACTGTGAGTATGGTTGGGCATGAGCCCCTATATACACACACAAAATCCTGAGCCCCCATAGGTTTTGCCCCCCCCCCCCCCCCCAAAAAAAACAACAACATCCAAACTGCTTTTCGGCCCGCCTGGTCACGACCATCTTAACATCCCCCCCCCCCCCCCTCCCCCAATGAGAAGACTTTCAAGCAATTGTCTCGGTCTCGAAAAATTGGTCTTGGTCCGGTGAACGCAAATCATCCCCCCCCCCCCCCCCAGGTGTAAGAAACTGTCTACGCCACTGACAACATCTCACCGGAATCCTGAAACAAGAACCCTCGGTATTCAATTCTTAGCATTAATTCGCTCCCCCAAATCCGGCTTTACTGCACACACCCCAATAGCAAAATGATTACAGGTGAGACATCATTTTAAGGAAAAATAAACATGCTTTCACATGATGATAAATTTACAGATAATTATGCAAGGCAAAACCTAAAAAACATCTCCAATAGTCGATTGTGGATGCAATGCCTTCAATTTCGCAAAATGAAATGCATTTTGCAACATTTCACTTTTCGACCCTCCCCCATATTCAGCTGTACCGTACTTATCCTGCTAACAAAGTCGTTACAGGCATGATTATATTGAACAGATAGGCAATTGTATTTTAAATGATACCAAATTTGATAGGATTCATCAAATGAACAAGCTACAATCTTCGATGCAACTTGATTATTCAAAATGCGACACAAGAGTCAATTTCCCAAAATGAATACTCTCGGCCCATTTTGCAACACTTGATATACGATATTGTACATTTAATTGTACATAGATATAACATATTTCAACTTAAACAAATGTCCAGTCTATTTTAGTGCCAACTACATATTACAGAATGCAACTCATCTTTATCCCCCCTAGTATCTAAAATGTACATCAACCAAGAATGTTCTGTAGGAAATTCAGATCATGATTCGTAAGATGCACGGTCTTCTTTGACTGGATGAACTACGGAAATATTACCTTACTCTAATCCAGAGTAAAACGCCTAGTAAACATTCAAAGCTTTAGCGAATTATTATCCTGTGCATTACAATGCACCCGTTGCAACACAACGCCATTGCATAACATAATCGACATATCCACACTACACTGATTCCTGGTGTGTTTGTCCATGGGACTCATCAGGTTCTTCCTGCAAAATTCAAAGAGAAGAACACAATTGTTAAAGTGTTATCGTGTTATATTGTGATTACTTAAATACATACAGGATAACATGCTTTTTGACCCAATGACAATGAACGATACGCAGATTAAAATGCAGTAATCGCCGTTGTGGAAAAGGCGAGTCAGAAGATATCAGAGGACAAAGTGCTCTACATTCGCCCTGCTGCCCCTTGTTCTATAATAATTAGGAGCGCGTCATTTCAACGAGGCATTTATTGAAACATATTACCATTGTATCCAATAAGAAAACATTAAGGAAAGGTATTGAAACATTGGTTCAGATATGTGAAAAGTGCGCTCTTATCAGACAGAAAATGTACTTTAACGGGGCAATTGTATAGGTTAATAATTATTATTCAGTGAATTCAACGAAAATACATTATCGTTAGAGGTGCTCTTGAATTACAATATATCAACTTTGCCCCCAAGACTCTAGCATCCTCTAACATTAGATTATGGACATTACACTGCGCAGTACAGCAACACCTTGTAGGGCGTTACCCAAAACTCGTCTTTTCTGAACATAGCAAACGCAGTCGTCCGACAAAACAATTATCTAATGGTCAAATTACAATGTGTTTATGCATGTACAAATTGAATACAAAGGACGCACATTCATTTCTTTATATTATTGTCAACTTTAAGGGGCACTTGCCCCGGCCCTGTAGCTGTCCATACGTTATGTCAGTAATGATGGAATGTATATTGTTCGGCTGGTTGGGGTGATGACGGTATTACCCTTTTTTGTACAGCTCCGGACAAGGCCTCCAATTCCGTGTCTTCCTCGTGTCGCAAGGAAATGTCAGAACTTGCAGATGAGTGTGAGACTTTAGCTTCAGGTTTGGTTGTGGTAAATATGATTAAAACAAGAATTGCATTTGAATATCCAGTCAGCAAATTATACTGAGAATATATATTGAATATATTGCAATTATATAACATGGCAGAATACATTATCAATCACGTTCTTTCTCTCATTAGGTATCATTTCGTGTATTTACATGGTGCTCCGTAGAAGACCGTGCATAAACGTTATGTACACGTATGATTTTATAATACAGAAAAAACACTGAACATGCACCCTTCTAGTCAAACAAGTAAACTAAATTACTATTTATTTATTGTAAGGATTTGTGTTAATGCGTTACAATTATTTCAACAGGTTACATACAGGATTTAACAAAAGCAAGTCATTTACATCATCCACTCACATTTGTCATATAATGCCAAATAATTATGTGCTCTAAAACTTTTTTTTAATGTTTAAGGCACATTTATTTCTGTATTTATTAACGAAATCGAATGAAATATACAAAGAACAGTTGTTTTCCATATAAACAATCATATCTACTATATACATGTGACAATTATGTATCTATATTATAAGTGCAAACGTGTGTTTGTTTCGTAGTGTATACGATCAAAGGGTGCGCCATAGCTACATCCGATGCGGGTGCAAAACACAAGTATTTGACTTCTATACAGTTGCGTGCCATACAAATGGCTAATATTAATAATGTACCAATGACGACTAATATGCAAATATGCACTGCGTACATGTTTTATTAAATGTGTGATGATAATGATGTTATCGATGATAATAAAGAACAACATAACAGTCTTTCCCTATAGCAATAGCGCACTATATCAGTTTGAAGAATCCTTCCAAGTGGGAGGCCGCGGGGCATAGCGCCTTAATTATGCAGATTGTCAGTCCCCGCGCGCGAGGATCGACGCTCCGTTAATACCGCATTTCAGTAGTATAGAGCGCGTAGTCCTAACCAAGGAGTACTAGTCCTCCTTGGCCTAACAAACTGCCTAGCATGGTAAATCGTCAACCAGGGGCCTCTGCAGGATCCTGCAGCTGCCTCCCGCTCTTATAGATAATTTTGACCGTTTGACGCCTTCATGCATGCTATAATTATAGGCGCATAGTTGCACTAATTAGTCCAAAATGTCTAGGCTTCAAAAAAAGATTCCTCAGATGTATAAGGGTGTATACATTCTACATTTTAATTATAATGCTATACAAACAAGTAAAAAGGAATTTTTCAAAAAATAAGAAATAAAATGTAAATGCCATATTTTGGTTAACAACAGGGTAGCTCTAAAAGCCATACTTATTCTGTTTATCTACAAACAAAAATAATTTCTCCAGATTCCATTGAATTTGAGTAAATACTTTTCAAGTTTTTCTCAATTTTAGTCTAAAAATAAGATTTTGGCAAATGAGCTTGAAAGGTAATAGACAATATTGATATTTGTTAGACGAATGTGACATGGATAAAAAGGACTATATTTGGAGAAATAGCAGTAGTTGATAGGACATGTTAATCACATTAAAACTGCCATGTTTATTTGTCTGCATGACAATAGATGTTGCTACTTCACTCTGACAAAACAGGAACACTATTTGGATGGTACAAATTTTTATTTAGAACAATTTATTTTGGACTATTTAGGAAAAGTAGAGTTAAAAATCTCAAAGTCAAGTTGGAAAATAATCAATTCTATAATGTATAACATTGATTATTAATAAGTCAAATTAATAGCTACCCCCTACCCCACACAGTATGTATTTTCTTAAAGCTTAGAATCCATGGATTATTTTTTAAAAAGATAAACATCCACATTTTTATGGAAAAATCCAATACCCCACTGGGGCCCTTAAATACACCATTGGCACCCGCCGCCATGTGCAGGAACGCGGAACATGACAAAGGATGACCCCGTGTTCTAAATTAGACCGCCGGACACCCCCGTCACGCCCAAGCAACCCACGAACACTGCGGGAACGAATGACCCCATGTGAAGCCAAATAGTATAAAGGTGTAATAAAGAACAATGAGGGACCGAATCAACGTTCATGCAACGTTCATGGGGCGATTTGAATCACGCAAATTGATTGTGTTATTATTATATGTATACATAATTTACGTCAAATAGTTTAGATGGAATATGCAATAATCAAAAATAAGAAAATATGGGAAAATAGGAGTACAAAATCAGCCAAACAATACTTGACATATTACATTATTACACAAATAGTGCATGGTTTGGAGTTGAATATACCAAAATAGACACCGATACATTTTGAATTTCTCGAGTGCATTTAATTTTGCATCGAGGCCGCAGACCGAGTGCAATATAATTGCACGAGTGAAATTCAAAATGTAGAGGTGTGTAGGCTCTTATACAAATGATGAATGTTTATGAGTGCAATGGTACGAATATTTGCATGAGGTGAAGATGGAATGTTGTTTCATTCAACGAGGCGGAGCCGAGTTGAATTGAACATTCCATCTTTCACCGAATGAAAATATTCGTACCATTGCACGAATGGAAAAAAAAAATCATTATTTGTTTTATATGTCACCTAGGTGTAAAAACTAAAATAGATCCTTAAATAGATCATTTTCATTTGATATTTTGGGGAATTTACACTTTACCGCCCCTGGCCCAGCTCTGGCAAGCTCTGCGAACTAGTTTCTAACTGCAAACTTCAATTCCCCGCGCACAGCCGCCTTTGAGTGCGTAATGTTTGTTAATGGGCTTGTTCTTGAATGGAAAAATCTGCGCAATGCGCGCAGTTATTTTTAACGCGCGCTGGCGCTTGCACAAAACAACTACATGGAAGTTCCATTGCACGTGTATGGCGTCAAAATCGTGCAATAGAACTAAATGAAAGTTCTATTGCACGATTATGACGTCAAAATCGTGCAATAGAGCATTTCCACGAATGTCATGTGAAATGAATTCAACCAATCACATTGCGAGAACATTCTAAGGTGTTATATAATGTGGAATATTTAATGACAAGAAGCATGTACTATTTGTTATATAAGATGATTGTTTTGAGGAATTTGATGTTGTTATAATATTGATGAACCCAAATTGACCTTGCTCAAATTGTGAGTGTATTCCCTCCATCCATCGTATTACTTGCGTACTTTGTTCAAGCAACAGCGCGTGTTAAAAATAACTGCGCGCATTGCGCAGATTTCCCATTCAAGAACAAGCGCATTAACACAAATTACGCACTCCAAGGCCATCCTCTGCGCGGCTCGTTTGACTCTCTATGGGAAATGTGTACACACATATCGTGCACGAATTGAAGTTATAGTGCACGTTACCAGGTAGTAACGTTCAATATACCAGATTACGCATCGGTAATCAACCAATATAATTGCTCAATTTCCCTTCATTATGACGTCATAATCTTATATATCATTATATGACATTATATATTACATTATTATTATAAAGAATGCACGTAAATTCGTCTGCCAAAGAATTGTTCTGATTATGTTCATACAAATATAAGTGTATAGTTTAATGTTATTTTAAATGAATATCGACAGTTCCTTAGGTGCTATACAAATAAGTTATAATTATTGCTATAATTGTTATATTTTTATCGGCAAAGTAATATTATATATTTTTAACAAACTTGGTGCGACTTGTTTTCCGAACAAAGAACCATGAACGAGTGATAACAAAACTAAACTGCTGAATTCATCGCAAAACTTCCACACTACTACCGAGTCAATTGATCAATAGCATTTGCTGTTTTTCACTAGGAGAGCGAACCAAAATAAATCCCCCCCAATTCCCCCATAATATTCGGTTTCCACTTTCCCCCGGCGAGCGGGCGAACTAAATCCCTTAAATTCTCGGTTCTGGAGTTGCAAGTAAATTTATTTATCATCTGTTGCGTTATGTTTGATCAATTATCATGAACTACTTACGCAATGGTGCCCATTGTTCCTCAGTGATAAACTCAGACCTTGAATTTCTAGTATCTAAAAAGAGAGAATAAACAGCTAGATTAATAGGCAAATATTATTGTCTACTTATCTTGCAAAGCAATTGTAATCAGAAAATGTTTAAATGCCTCCTCCTCCTCCTCCTCCTCCGAGAGTTCTAAAATATATTCAATTTTGTTCTTCTTCTGTTAAAGCAATATCATTTTCTTGCAGATTAATGGGATAGTACCGCTTTGGTTTAGCGCTTTGAGAATTAATTTGTTTGTGAGGTTATTTTACATTCAGGTTTTCATTACCGTAATGAAAACCTGAATGTATAATTTGAAAAAGCATAACATTTTAAAGACAGTTCACATATTGTTTGAACAAATCCGGTCCAGAATCAGGTAACATATATCCATAAATATATCTGATTGGAATACATTTTGGGATCCAACATTTATTCAATAATTGAAGAAAGTATTTATAAATCCTCCGCATTTTGAAAAATATACCAGGGGCTTTAATATAGTTTTGGATGATCTCTCTATTGAATAAAGGGGTAGTACAGTTTTGGTAAGGCTGAACTTTAGTAACCAAACCTGGACAGTAACATTATAAACTAATAGTTATAACTCCACCATGCTCGAAATGTATACAACATTACAAACGACTAAGTACAAAGCCCGTTATCATTCAAAAAGAGCCATTACAACACAAGAGGGCGCTTTCTAAAAAGGCATTGGTTTCATCCATTTTTCATACAGAATGATGCATGTGATGTTTTATTGAAATAATGATTAAATAGAGAGATCATCATCAACTATTTTAAAAACGCTTTTGACATTTTTTGAAAAAGTGCAAGCATTTTTAAATTTTTTTGAAAAAATCATCTAAATACCGGCGCAATCGCCGCATCCGCGTAAACGCCGCATGCCGACTTTGAGCATTGAAATAACAACAAAAAAGTGTAAGAAAATTGCGCTAGGAAAACTGGCGACAAAAAAAGCAGGAATTTTTTTTCTCACCTTGATATATTTCTTTAACAATATTTACGAAAATATAGTTACAAAATCTTCAGAATTACCTTAGTTTCGAGCAAAAATATAGTTTTCCTGAATAGGAACGAGAACTCTAGCGCTAATTGTATTACGAGATTGCCAGCACTTACGAGATTGTCAGCGCAGCTGGCTTACGCAAGTACATGTACAAATATTTACGTACGTAAACGTGTGTACATCGAGTCAATCGCGTAGCTCGGGGGGACGCCTTAGCACGCGTACCACGCGGCGCTCTGCTGTCTTTGCCAAAACCATGTAGTAGTATACATTATCTTTATCATGCGATCATGCATGCACTGCATCCATAACGCACGTAGCTAGATCGATGGCAGGCGCAAGCGCGGCGCTGGCAGTGCATTTGTTTCGTAACTTTGAAGTTAAAAACGTATCGGATTTAGCAAATATCGGCAAAAAAAGGTGAGAAACCCTTCTAGGCCAGGGTAAACGTAGACAATTTGGCTAAATAATGTTTTATCACCCAATACAATACAGTGCAATACAACCAATAGTCCCACACCTGCTGAAATGTGTTGTTTGTAGGTCAGTCAAGAGTGACATTTTGACTATCTCCGCGTACACGCCGCACCCCGACTTTGCAGGTTTTTTTCGAGGAAAAAGTATGCGGCGATTACGCCGGTATTTACGGTAATTATTTGGGCCCCAAATAATTATAAGATCAGATATATTTATTGATATTTCAGCCATTTCTGGTTCGATTTTGACCAAATAAAGTTTATTCTGCCATTAAAATTGCATGTTCTCTCAAATTCAACACTCAGTTTGTCATTACCTCACACAAAAATTGTGATGTGCAGCGCCCTCTTTACCAAAACTAAACTACCCCTTTAACAAAATATAACATTTACATAAACAAAAAAAACAAAAAAAATAATGGTTGAAAATTGTTGCTGTCTGGAAGCCTCTTGCGTTAAAGGCTGTTTTTAATAAAAAATAAATAAAACACAAAAACATAAATTAATGTATCCGATGACCGGGGTAATAATATAATTGTAAAGCGCTTAGAGATGAGTATCAATCGTCAGTGGCGTAGCTACGGGGGGGGGGGGGGGCACGGGGGGCACGTGCCCCCCCCCCCCCCCCCCAATCGTTTGGGCCCCCCCAAAAAAAATGTCGAACAACCCGAAATTAAGCCAAATGTGTCGTTATCATTCATTATTATCATGTTTTATTAAATGTGTGATGATAATGATGTTATCAATGATAATAAAGTACAACATAACAGTCGTTCCCTAGTAGCAAAAGCGCACTATATCAGTTTGAAGAATCCTTCCAAGTGGGAGGCCACGGGCATAGCGCCTTAATTATGCGAATTGTCAGTCCCGGCTCCGTTACTACCGCATTTCAGTAGAGCGCGTAGGCCTAACAAACTACCTAGCGCATGGTAAATCGTCCACCAGGGGCCTCTGCAGGATCATGCAGCTGCCTCCCGCTCTTTTAGATAATTTTGACCGTTTGACGCCTTCATGCATGCTATAATTATAGGCGCATAGTTGCACTACTTAGTCCAAAATGTCTAGGCAAAGACAAACTTCCTTGACTAATTACTTCAAGCCAAATGCACCCGTTCCAAGGCCTACTGTTGATGATCATGATTGTAAGAGCACCAGTCATCTTCTCCAGAGTCGACATCTGCATCAATTGAGCATAGTCCTACTGAACCTAACCCAAGGGACCCGTGTCGTGCGCGGTACTTGAAAAATGGGCGACAAAAGGCGGTGGACGGGGGAGGGGGGACATCCCCCCCCCATACATTTGAAAGTCTGTCTCGCGCAATTTAAAGCCAAAAATTTGCAAAAGCTCCCTACAGTGGGAGGGGGACAACCCCTCCCATACCCTCTCCCGCTTGGTCGCTTCGCTCCCTCGCAATGTCCCTCCCTCTTTAGAGAGCCTTTTGCCCCCTTCTTGAAAATGATCCTTCTACATTAAGCGTACCATTTACAGATCCACCTAACCAGACAATGTACGGCAGAAACAACAGTTCAGGAGATACACATGGGAAAAACAGCGTGAGTTTTAGTGTGTCCACGGGCGTTTGATCCCGGGGAATAGGGGATATATCCCCCACTTTTTGATGGGGGGGGGGGGAGGGGGGTGGCCTGTACAAGTACAAACAATCCCCACTTTTTAAAAATCTTTTAACATTTTTACAAAATGCATAATAACAATAATAATGATAAGGACAATAATTACCATACTTCTAAAGTGATATTTTGAACACCAATTTTGAAAATTTCTCCACGTGGGAGGGGGTAAACCCCCTCCCATACCCTCTCCCGCTTGGTCGCTTCGCTCCCTCGCAATGTCCCTCCCACTTTAGAGAGCCTTTTGCCCCCTTCTTGAAAATTATCCTTCTACATTAAGCGCACCATTTACAGATCCACCTAACCAGACAATGCGCAGAAACAACAGTTCAACCAGGAGATACACATGGGATCAACAGCGTGAGTTTTAGTGTGTCCATGGGCGTTTGATCCCGGGGAATAGGGGATATATCCCCCACTTTTTGATGGGGGGGGGGGGGGGGGGGGGTGTGGCCTGTAGAAGTACAAACAATCCCCACCTTTTTCGAAGTTAAATCTTTTAAAAATCTTACAAAATGCATAATAACAATAATAATGATAAGGACAATAATTACCATACTTCTAAAGTGATATTTTGAACACCGATTTCGAACATTTCTCCACGTGGGAGGGGGTAAACCCCCTCCCACATATTATTATTATCATACAACTTAGCCGTTGATGTTTTCTTCCTTTCAAGCATCATTGAATTGAGTATGACTTGTAGATATGATTTCATAAATCCATTTGGGTAATTGGATTTTCTGACGTCATCGTAATGCACATTCGAAATGTTATTAATATCGATCGATCTCGTAATGGATAATGTTCTACTTTCGACCGTATATCGCATGTCTTTTTTTAGTTGTATGATTGGTAATAGTTGTAGTTATGATTTCATACATCATTTTAGCTAAAGGTATTTTCCGACACCATCATATTGCACGTTAAAGTTAGTCTTCTGATATGTCTACTGAGTGATGTGTGAACATTTCAGGGCCAATGATTGTCATATGAGCGAGTAATGAGCAAAAATGCAAAGTGATATTCACAAACTCAGTGCAATGACTTTGTACACAGTTTTAATTCTCCCGTAGATAATTATACATCTGAAAAACGAAAGATTAAATAATACTTATCTTGAAAGCAAACGAGAAATTTGGAAAAGAAACCCGTTCCATGCTTCTATTAAATACGAATTCAATGAGGTATGAGAGAACTACTGGACTTCTAAGTAACTGTAAGGATTTTGACAATGTTAAAGCTTCAACATGAAGACATATTTGCCATGTAGTAGTCTAGTAAACTGATATATCAAACGTATTGAATGATGTATTTATTAACGTTTTATTTCAACAGGGTGGCCCTTTCAATTGAACAACTGGTCTACCAAGGGGCCCTGCATAGAACTAAAAAGAATACAATGTACAATTTAAAATACAAGCAAATACAATGAAACTCAATACAAACTCAATACAAATACTAAATCAAACAAAAAAGGAAAGAAGAAATAACAAAAGACTACTTTTAACCAAGGGGAAAAGGAGAACACAACTAAACGGTTGTATATTACTTGATGTGGAGACTACGGTAGGGTGTAGTATATTTGACTGCTAATTACACACAAGAAAATAAATCATGATAATTAAAAACGATCAATCAACGATAGTAATTTACATTGTATTCTAAAAGAGGCAATTGATGTGACATTTCTAATACAAAGTGGAAGATCATTCCGAATAATCGAACCTAAATACTACAAGGACCTTTTCATAACGATTACCAATGGCAGTTCTTGTAAATATCTTCGAATTTCTAAGATCGTCAACAATCTGGTGAAAGTCCATTTATAACTTTAAATATATTGTAAAATCATGGATAGTTTAATAGAATAATTGTTGTAGCTTGAATAACGATAAGTTTGGTTGTATACTTATGGACACTTAATAAGTCACTGGTTCTAAAATAATTATACAGTTGAGCATGAATAGTATTTTCATTATATGACACAAAACGGAATAGGCCTATAGTAGCTAATCCTTACCAACGGATTTATAACTGGGGGTAACTTCAGCTCTTTCCAGTCTAATGGTATCGACCCTGAAGTAATTGTTGCGTTAAATATATGAGTTAAAAGTTATAAATGGTGCTGCTTCTTTCAATATACGAGGGTAAATGTTATCAAGACCACTTGCCATACGCACTGAAAGGTAAACCAAACAAATCACGTTGTCTAGATAGATCTAAAAATTCATCTGTCAACCATGGCGCTCCATTAACTCTTTTCCGAACTGACACATAGGGTAATATATTTATCACAAAGTTTAATTAGTTTAGTATTTTGTTAGAAAGAAAACAATGTGATTTAAGTACTGGCACACATACAAGCAATGTATTACCAACCATGACACACATTTTCAAAGAAGATTACATTTGAAGAAAATCTATCTTTACATTACAAAGTTTGTACAAACCAAATTTGAGTGGCTCTTCATCACTAGGTTCTTCGGCTTCTTTCTTGGCCTCCTAAGTAATAAAAAATAACCACTAGAATGTTAATACATTGAATCAGTATAAGTATATTTTCAACATAGTAAATTAGGCGTGATAAATTCCTGTATTACCAATGTGCCCGTGGCAGCAGTTGGCAATTTAGGGAAAGTTTGCAGTCATCGAACTAAATGGGTTCAAAAAGGATGCAATAGTATTGTCTCTTTATGCCGCTAAGAACATGACTGAATGCTATTATATTCTTCTTTCAAATTGAAACATATATAACAATTAGCGTATTATCTTAGTCTGTACTTCAGTAAACTTGTTATTTACGATTTGTCATACAACACATATCGATTTGTTGGGGTCACTTTACGTTCAGCGAGCGCGAAATGATAACATATTTAAAAAGTCACTGTACGCGAGTATACAAGCTTACTTTTAAAACGGCTCTAGCTCGGGCAAATTGTATCGTATACAAAATGCACAACCTGGTATAAACAAATTTAAATTCTCAGCTTTCTTAAAATCCTTCTTTCATTTAATTTTGTTTAAAAAAAGCTCCGTCAAAAATGGAATATAAAATTCATCTTTTCTATGATTGCCCTATCTCGCGCACACAAAATTCATGAAATTGGTCCCCCGGATTTGCAAAGTGTTCACTTCTTTCACTCTTATTCAATAAATATTATAGCTAAAAATAATGAACACTCGGCTTTTGAAAGTAAAGCAGATTTCCTGTCCATTGATAACAATTTCATCTGTTTTTGATAAAAATAACCTCCGTCATTTTTGACATCAAATCAAGCTTTCTAAACCAATTTCAATCGTGTTATTTTGCCTCAACCACCAACAAAATAATATCTATTGACTCTCAATATACCTTACATGGATGTGGATAATTTTGAGCAATAAATACAGTTCATTAACGTATTAATTAAATGTCGAATTTCAGCCGACTTTCACACATTTTTGCATTCATTTATCGTACGAGCTCCATAAATTGCCGGCATGATCCATTCGTAACATACAGGGGAGTGTAATGTATGTGCGTGCGTAAGGGGAAAATGTAATTGATTTGCAATATTTTTGAAATAACGAATGTGACTTGTCTTACTCAAGTTAGATTTATTAATATTAAATATTAATACCTAGGCCTACATCTAAGCGTGTTGTTCAAGGTCATTTCAAGGTGACGTGCATTTCTAAGAATGTGCAATGCGCGCTGTCATTTATTACGGTTTCTTAAGCCAGGTGCCCACTGTGCGATCTGCGCCTAGCGATCTAGAGCGATCTTGCCCGAATAGGAGCGATCCCCTGAGATCTGTGGTTAAGTCGCAAAGTGGGCACCAATGGCCGCACCAGATCGCTGTAACTCGCGTCCGCAAGGGTGGTGTCGGTTGCGGTCGCCGGGGTTTTGACATGTTCAAAAATCTGGCGATCAGATCGGCCTCGATCGCATTCGCGGCGAACTGGTGCGATTTGCACAAATACGAGTTCGCTATCAACTCGGGCTAGTTCGCAAGCGCAGATCGCACAGTGGGCATTGGGCTAGCGACCTTGGAATCGCACCAGTTCGCCATGACTCAGCTCGATTTCATTGTGCACGCGATCTTTTCAGTCTGAATTCCCCTGAGAAATGCCTTGACCCCATTTCCACGCATTGTCGAGGAACAATAGCCAGGAATTCACGCTTGTTTGATTTTATATCATCATCTGTTTTTAGAATTTGTTGAATGTGTGCGTATGGCAAGCCGTTTTAACATTTATTCCTTTTTGTTGATATCCAGAATTACCATTGCTTAACAACAAAAAATCATTTCTTGATATCAAGAATTCATTTCTTGATATCAAGAAAAGAATTCTTGATTTTTGCAGGGCGCCTTTGTAAAGCAGTTTTGCATAACTGAACATCGAATTCTTGATATCAATAAATCATTTTTTGTTGTTAACCAATGGTAATTCTTGATTTCAAGAATTCAATTCTTGATATCAAGAATTTAATTATTGATGTATAAAAACAGAATTCTTGATATCAAGGATTGAATTCTTGATATCAGGAAATATGAATAAATTATTTTTTTGAAGGGCGCCTTTGTAAAGCAGTTTTGCATAACTGAACATCGAATCCTTGATATCAATAAATCATTTTTTGTTGTTAACCAATGGTAATTCTTGATTTCAAGAATTCAATTCTTGATATCAAGAATTTAATTATTGATGTATAAAAACAGAATTCTTGATATCAAGGTTTGAATTCTTGATATCAGGAAATATGAATAAATGTTTAACAGCTTGCCATTTGTGCGATCCGGCCCGACATGCGATCGAGAACGAAATGTTTGAACAGAACGAAATGTTTGAACATGTCCAAAATCCTGGCGACCACAACTGACACCACCCTCAAGAATATAATTATTGATGTATAAAAACAGAATTCTTGATATCAAGGATTGAATTCTTGATATCAGGAAATATGAATAAATGTTAAAACGGCTTGCCATTTGTGCGATCCGGCCCGACATGCGATCGAGAACGAAATTCGCAGGCGCAAATCGCACAGTGGGCATTGGGCTAGCGACCTCGGAATCGCACCAGTTCGCCGTGAGTCAGCCCGATTTCATTGCGCACGCGATCTTTTCAGTGCGACTTCCCCTGGGAAATGCCTTGGCCCCATTTCCACGCATGCGTACATGGTCGAGGAATACAGCCAGGAATTGGTCACGCTTTGCTTGATTTTATATCATCATCTGCTTTTGTAGTTTGTTGAATGTGTGCGTGTATGGCAAGCCGTTTTAACATTTATTCCTATATTCTTGATATCAAGAATAACCATTGCTTAACAACAAGAAATCATATCTTGATATCAAGAATTAATTTCTTGATAATCAAGAAAAGAATTCTTGATTCTTGCAGGGCGCCTTTGTAAAGCAGTTTTGCATAACTGAACATCGAATTCTTGATATCAAGAAATCATTTTCTGTTGTTAACCAATGGTAATTTTTGATTTCAAGAATTCAATTCTTGATATCAAGAAATCGAATTCTTGATATCAAGAAATCGAATTCAGGATATCATGAATTCATTTCTTGATATCAAGAATTTAATTATTGTTATATAAAAACAGAATTCTTGATATCAGGAAATATGAATAAATGTTAAAACGGCTTTGCCATTTGTGCGATCCGGCCCGACATGCGATCGAGAACGAAATTTTTGAACATTTCGAAAACCTGGCGACCGCAACCGACACCACCCTTGCGGACGCGAGTTACAGCGATCAGGTGCGACCATTGGTGCCCACTGTGCGACTTTACCACACTTATCTCATGGGATCGCTCCCATTCGGGCAAGATCTCTCTAGATCGCTAAGCACAGATCGCACAGTGGGCACTGGGCTTATAAAAAAAACTCCCAAAGCGGATTATGATGTCAAAACAAGCAAGAGTGAACAATACCTGGCTGTAATCCTCGACCATGCACGCATGCGTGGAAATAGGGCCAAGGCATTTCTCAGGGGAAGTCGCCGTGAGATCGCACAGTGGCACCGAAAAGATCGAGTACGCATGAAATCGGGCTGACTCGCGGCGAACTGGTGCGATTCACAACCGATCCGAGATCGCTATCAACTCGGGCTAGTTCGCAAGCGCAGATCGCACAGTGGGCACCTGGTTTTAGTGTTCAATTTCGCTGAAACAAATCCATATGTTAAAGATGAATAACAGTTTTGGGAAAGTTACAGAAAACATTTACATTATATTGGTCACAATAATTGATCAATATTGTTGATTAAGTATTTAAAAAGAACTTGTGTGGTAAAATCCGAACCTAAGCATCGTTACATGCAGACATATCGGAAAAATCAAATGGCCGCATTCCGGAAACCATGTGCGGACCACGTGGACTTTTGCACGTAGCGTTATGCGCGATTCCGCGTTGGCGATCAATTTACTGTAAATCAGTTTTATAATTTTGCAAATATATCCATTTAATAGGCGGTTTCCTGGCCAAATGTTTTATAATCCCATATTAGTAAAATTATATTCTTTCACATGGTTAGTAATAAGAGTGTACATTTCATTTTTTTTTGCGTGTGGGGCTTTTCCCATTACTGGCATTTGCCTTTAAGACAATGCGATAGCCGTAATGTGTCTCGCCCACTTGCGCGCATTCATGCAACAAACCAACACACACACAAACACAAACAATGCAGGGTTGGAAAGCTATAAACCCTAATAGAGTCTTGCAGCTAAACTTTCACATTGACCTCATTTGACCTTTGACCTACCTATGTGACCTTTGACCCCGGAATATCATGGAGGCCAATATACGGCATCTATCAATCAAGTTTAAAACAGATGCAGGGTTGGAAAGTTATTAACCCTAATAGAGTCTTGCAGGTAAACTTTCACATTTGACCTCATTTGACCTTTGACCTACTTATATGACCTTTGACCCCAGAATATCATGGAGGCCAATATAGTGCATCTACATATCAAGTTTGGTTACAAACAGATGCAGGGTTGGAAAAGTTATCAACCCTAATAGAGTCTTGCAGGTAAACTTTCACATTTGACCTCATTTGACCTTTGAGCCTACTTATGTGACCTTTGACCCCAGACTATCATGGGAGGCCAGTATAGGGCATCTACCAATCAAGTTTGGTTACAAACATATGCTCTCTAAAAACGCATTCGTTACATTTTTTTTATAAAAAAAGAATTGTGCATGTGATGTTTTGTTAGAATAATGATTAAATAGTGAGATCATCAAAAACTATTAAAAATCTCTTTTGAATTTTTTGAAAAAGAGTAATCATTTTTTTTAAATCATCGAATAAATGTGAAATCCCACATTTATTCCGATCGGATATATGTACTGATATATCAGCTGGTTTCTGAACCGATTTTGATCAAATTAAGTTTATTCTGTTATTAAAATTAAAATTGAATGCTCTTTCAAATTTAACACTCAGTTTCTCATTACCTCACACAATTTTGTTTTTTTTGAAGCGCCTTCATTCAAAACTCAACTATCACTTTAACAAACTAGAGAGGAAAACAATAAGAAATACAATAAGTTGATGATATTATTAGTGGAAGCGTGTATCAGCCACAACTCAACAATTACCCCAAGACAATTAGCCCACTAAGACTATTACCCCCGAACACAATTATTCCCCAAGATAATTACCCCCAAGAAAATTACGCCAGGACTATTACCCGCAAGATAGTTACCCCCAAGACAGTTATCCCAAAGACGATTTAATCTAATGATTTTTCCCTTGTCCATAATTTTATTTTTTTATATATCAACACCAAATTTATATTTATCTTGATTTGTATCTATATAATGTCATCATAATATAACAGATATTGACTTTTTCCTTCGGGAACCATATAACATTTCATTACCCTTGGGGAGTTATATTTTTGTCTCGGAATACCAAATTTTTCCTCAGCGCTACGCGCTTCGGAAAAATATAATGTCCCTCGACACAAATATAGCTTCCTCGAGGATCTCAAATGTTATATTGCCCTCAAGACAGTCAATATCTGTATATAATTACACAAATGATAATGTCAATAATAAAAATATGATAAGTACTACAATAATAATAATAATAATGGTGCTTATATAGCGCATGTATACATGGTCTCAATGCGCTTTACAATTCGATGATTATAATATACACTCTACAAAAATAACATTATATCCAGCTATACAAAATATGAAACTTCAAATTCATGACAATCATTATAAAGCAATAGATCTAACAAAACATAAAGAAAAATCCAAGCAAGTGTACAATAACATTTATATGTAATTTATAATTACACATTTGTATTTACTGGGAATTGGTTTATTACAAGTTACCAGAAAATTACATTGACTTAATGAGTGAAGAAGGTGTGTTTTTATGTCTAGAAGCGAACAAAGTGACAGAGGTTAGAGAGCGAAGTTCAAAAGGAAGGTTATTCCAAAGAGTTGGGGCAAGGACGGAGAAGGATCTTTTCCCATAATAATTTGTTTTGTATCGTGGATTTCAAGGAGCAATTGGTCATGTGAACGCAAAGTGCGAGATGGAGTGTAGCGTTGTAATAATTCGCATAAATAGGAAGGGGACTGTCCAATCATTATCTTAAAAGTGAGAATCAAAATCTTATACAAATACGCTTTTCAATCGGTAACCAATGTAGAGTTTGCAAAATGGGAGTAATGTGTTGTTTGTATGAACAAGGGCAGCACTGCACATACACTCTTGCCACTCCCTCGAGAGCATTTTATACTAATTGTCAGATTACACACGCTAATTATTTGCAAGAACACCGAAGAAACATTCCCGCTTGCACATACACACATATATTTATATACGCACAATCGCACATACACAGCATTGACAGGGGTGGGGGGGGGGGGGGGGGGGGGGGGGAGGTAGTTGTCCGGGGGATAATTGTATTTGGGGTTAATTGTCTGGGGGTAATTGTCCTGGGGGTAATTGTCTTGGGGTAGTTGTTAACTAACACTTCGGCCGTGTCACTATTGTCTCCTAACGTTTTTGTATGATACTGTAGATATAAAGAACATAATTATGCTGTCTGCATATCCATACCCTTACCCATGCCTTTGAACCATTCCAGAAGCATGATCTGTACATATCACTGTAAATATAATAGTTTAGCAACATCATATGAGCGTATTATAGATCCTTAGTGTCTTGCATGTTTCTTTCTTTTAGGGGTTCATCCATTTCCTGGGATACGTTCAATTGCTTGCCCATTCTCATATTGAAGTGGGACTGAGTTTGCACTACTTGCTCATGGTGGTTGATCAAATTAGCAGTTTATCTTTACACCCTGAATGGTCATCATACTCGAGGAAATGATGAGCCTGGAGTGGGCTATTCCATGTTTTAGAGACTGACATACTTGGATCCATATAGGTGATAGCTGGGTGACTAGTGTCAGAGTCAATGTATAAGAAGCAAACAACAGACCAAACTCTTACAAGATATGTTTCGCTATATATCGTATAAAGGACCATGGCGCTGCCAGTCTCAAGCTATGAGTTAGGGGTTGGGAGCGGAGGTGGAGATTTGGACATGCTAACCGGGAGGTGGGGGAAATAACTCACTCAATGAAAAAATGGACTCAAAGCGCATTGAAATTTGTTTTTACAATTGATTGATTTTCTGCTGATATACACAGGTCCAGGGCATAGCCAGCATTTATCCAGAATGGGCAAACACATTTTTAGAGCAATATTTACTATAAGGTAGCAGCCTTTAACAAAACATGAACAAGTGAAATTATGATTTCCCTTGGGAAAGATGGCTAATCTCTCCTTTATCTCTTAGCTACGCCATCTGTGAAAATGGCCGCCATGTTGGATTTTTACCATTATTTAGATCCATTTGTATGAAAATAGTTTTAACCTCATCAAAAAACATTTTCGCCATTATATATGTCTGTATGTATCATAATCGTTTTAAGCATATCAGGTCACATATAAATCGACATCAAGATAAAACAAATCTGCAAACTCAGTAAATTTTATACAAAAAATAGCCTTGGCGGTCATCTTGGAAAGTGGCAGCCATCTTGGATTTTCGCCATTATATTGGTCCGTTTGTATTACAATCGTTTTAAATATATCAATTAAAGGGATAGTTGAGTATTGGTAGAGAGGGCGCTAGACTACTTATTTTTTTGTGAGGTAATGCAAAACTGAGTGTAAAATTTGAAAAGAGCATAATATTTAAATAATAAAATCATCTTTGTTTGATCAAAATCGGTTCAGAGACGGCTGAAATATCCATAAATATAACTATTTGTAATAAACCTGGGGCCCCAGGTTTATTAGAGAATTTTGAACCAGCCGTTAAAAATTCCAAAAAATGCTTCCTCTTTTCAAAAAGTTACAAAATAGGTATTTAAATAGTTGTTGGTTATTTATCTATCTAATCACTATTCCAACAAAGCATCACATGCACAATATTTTATTCAAAATGGTTGAAACCGATGAGTGTTTAGAGAGCGCCCTCTTACGTTTTAACGGCTCTTTTTGAATGATAACATGATCTTTACTACGTCATTTGTAATTTTGTGTTCCTTTCTAGTTGTAACTATTAGTTTGTAATGTAATGATGCAGGTTTTGGTTACTAAAATTCAGTTTCACCAAAACTGTACTCTCCTTACCAGAACTCAACTATCCCTTTAACATTTAAATCGACACCAAGATTATTAAAATCAGCCAACTCAGTCAACTTTTATATCAAAAAGGAGCTTTTGGCGACCATCTTGAATAAATGGCTGCCATCTTGGAATTTCGCCATCAAATGGGTCCGTACATATCACCATCGTTTTTAGCATATCAAGAAACATATAAATCAATACCAAGATTATCAAAACCGGCCAACTCAGTCAATTTGTATATCAAAAAGTAGCTTTTTCGGGCCATCTGGAAAAATGGCGGCCATCTTGGTTTTTGGCCATCATATGGGTCCGTATGTATTACCATCGTTTTCAGCATATCAATAAACATATAAAACGACACCAAGATTATTAAAATCGGCCAACTCAGTCAATTTTTATATAAAAAAGTAGCTTTTTGGCAGCCATCTTGGAAAATGGCCGCCATGTTGGAATTTCGCTTGTCTAAGTGTTTTTTCCCTGAAAATTGTCCCTAAGGTAGCCTACATACCAAGTCTCTTGCTTGTATTAAACTTAGAACGATTATTACACTTATCTGCTCTACTATTGGGGGTAGTTGTCCTGGGGGTAATTGTCTTGGGGTAGTTGTCTTGGGGGTTATTGTTTTTTGGGGTAATGGTCCTTGGAGTAATTATATTGGGGGTAATTGTCCTAGGGGGTAATTGTCCGGGTGGTAGTTGTCCGGGGGTTAATTGTACTTGGGGGTGGGGGGGGGGGGTAATTTTCCGGGGGTAATCTTCCGGGGCTATATGTCTAGGGGGTAGTAGTGCTACAGCATTTAAAACTACATTGGTTTATAATTCAGAACAATATAAATACCCATTTTTTTCTCAATCATCATTTTGAGAATGGTGAGGGAGAAGAGAAGGAGTAATAGAGAAGTGTGTACTGACTGGGTACTGGTAATGGCAACTTACCGTTATCTTCAAATTTTGGAGAGTCGCAACTGCGATATCATGTTCTACTTTATCTAAAAAAAGTGGAAAAGTTCAGCGTTTAGAACACATGCAAGGAATCGTAAGGTCTGTCAAAATATATTTAAATTAATAAGCTGCAATATAATATTATAACATATACAATATCATAATAAACAAATATACCATGCACTGAGAGCCTTTAGTTGAAATTATGGATTCCGAGGTGACAGGAAAATCACTATGTTCTGAGGGTCGTAGACCCGGAGAACATAGTGCTTTTTCTGTCACCGAGGAATCCATAATTTCACTAGTGGCTCGAAATAGTGCATGATATATTTGTTTTATATCCTTCGCATAATCATAATCATCGCGAAAATTAATTATTTCAATTAAATTAAAGAAAAACAAAACATTGATCATGGAACCATCACTCCACTGACTATGTTCTGTTTGTGACACTGACCCCCTTTGCGCAATAGTCCTAGCGCAGAGCGCGTATTGCGCTATCTTTCTATTCATGGTTACGTGCCTTAACAACTAATGCACACCCAAATGCAAAACGCGCGCATCAAAGTGAATAATTAACCTGCTTTACAGTACGCACGTGTAATTGTATGGAGAAAATAATTATTCGTACATTACACATACAGCTAGTGCAGTGCACACCGCGACCGATTGTTAAATGACGAATTATGTCACGTCCATAGAAGGACAACGATGCACAATATGCACCATTGTCGTAATTTTTAAATTCGAATACCGCTACGTTATACATGAAATGCATCTCTAGAATATTCTTTGGAACTTATTGATATTCACGGGTGAAAATATGGTGTATTTCTTTTTAAATAACTCTTTGAGAAATCTCGTCGAGCATCTTTCGCAAGCTAAAACAAGATCTCTTCTCGCAAGGAAGTTTTATAACACGCATCTCTATGGGCTCAATATTATCACCCGGCGTATATGACGTCATTCATGGAATAGCATTTACTATTCCATGAATGACGTCACGCATAGCACATTTTTCTCCATGGGCATTACTATGTTTGGTCACATGACGCTATGTAGACCAATCACTGAACAGGATTTCATTCATGTAGGATATAATATATAATGTGATATTATAGTGTAACATCATACAGATATTACCCCTCCATAGAGCTGAATATTCAATCCAGCGCGTAAGTGCGCAAATTCATACGCGCGTTTTTAATGACGTATGAATGGATTTGCGCGTGTCTGAGTACGTTTACGCATCTCTGCAGCCTGCTGCTATAATACGCGCAAATGGCCCTTCATATGGGTTGAAAATGTTTAATCAGTAATTTGAGATTTTTTATTTATTTATTTATTTATTTATTCTCCACTCATGGGATGGATTGGCCTTAATCAGTAATTTGAGTTTTTGTATTTATTTATTTATTCTCCACTCATGGGATGGATTGCCCTTGTCAGCTACAATGCGTTGATCTTCTTCAATGAACACGACGGATTAAGATCTGTGTTTTTGTTTATTTATGTTTTGCTCTGGATAGTATGTATAATAATAATAATATTGACTGGCTTGTTCTTTCGTGATATATCAGAAATATTGCATTCGATAGGATCATATTGCACTCGTCTTCGACTCGTGCAATATGATCCTAGCTCGTGAAATATTTCTGATATACCACTCAAGGCAGTCAATATTATATAAATGTTCCACTCCGAGGGATTTGAAATGCTATTGACAGAAGTCGAGGGACTTATTCTCTTTACGAAATATTATTTCAAATCCCGAGGGAACATTCCATGATTTTCGCGACAACAAAGTTAACATCTGTTATATTATATGACAAAAGTAACACATTTTTACAATTTCAGCCTCTCTGAGCTCGATTAGAAAATGTAGCTTTTCGAAGTCATGTTGACAAGTCATTGTGACGTCATAATACAATATCTCTTGCAATGCGCGCCATGTACACCTGCATATAACAACATTTTATGGCAATCACATAACTGTGTTGTGCCAATCAATGACTCGTATTTTACTTAGTCATATAATATAATACAATATAATAGCACAAATATAACAGCCATGAACACTTATCTACTTATCAACCGCCGCCCTATTCAGGTATATACAACACAATTATTTGTGTCATGTATTTACATTACCAACAGAAGCCTTATACATGAACTTATGAGACAAGGTAAATTCTCGCACTTTTTGAACAAATCTACCTTTTTTTTGTAATAAAGAGTTGCCCTTTTTCACCATGTCGACTTCCTACACAATTAATCTTTTATGCGTAGTTAGTAAATGCGTTCCTTCTGTGCATTCTTGATTAATGTCTCATTAGTATAGGCAATTCTCCCCCTATTCTGTTTCTGAAAGTCTTAACATGAACATTAAAGTAATACCTTTCACACTTTCCTCATTTTCTGCTTCAAGTTTCCATGTATCCCTACTTGTCTTTCCAACATCGATGGTAATATGGCGGGATTGTGCCGTTTCAATTCCAACAGTTGACAATTCCTTGCCGTCAAATCTAGTGCATAGAGAGCGATATTACAGAGTCATACACAGGTATTAACTTGTGTTCATCTAATTAGTGCAGATGGCGGTGTTTACACTTTTTTATAATTGGTGTCAAAATATCGATGAATTACATAAATTAGTTTTTACACCTTACCATCTTACAGCTTCCTCTGTTGCAATAGTCCAGTATAGCTTATATTATGTATTAAGCATGGGCGTCGATCACGGGGGGGGGGGGGGGATGCGGGGATATATCCCCCCGATATTTTAGGAGGGGGTGGCCTGAAGTATAATCCTCCCAATTTTGGGGGTTCAGAAATGCAACAACAAAAAAACATTTCCCCTCTCATTCATCATGTGAACGTTTACACAATAGTCTTCTTTAAACCACATCTTGAGAGTGATAAACTGCTCAAATCCGAAATCTTCTGGGGGCTGCGCTCCCTGGACCCCCATTAAGGCGGTCTGACCCAATCCCCTGTACACATCTTTCCAGGTTTTCTCGCTATTCCCACTAAATTAGACCTAACTATATATAACTTACTATTATCTTTTTATGAACAACATCTTTACTTCTGGATATCGAAAATCCCAAAGTTCCGCCCCAGGACCTCCAAGGAGATTCCCAATGTGGTTATCCCTTGACAGATTTGATTCAGGGTTCCATCACGGTGCTTGCAATGTGCAATAATTGTAATGATCTAAAAGGGATCTAGTAACTTTGTTGAAATGTGCAAAAAGTGATGAATGGTTGATACAATGTAGTATATTGTAATTGTTATCTAAAATGTCCACTGAAAGGTCGTTATATGGCCGAGTAACGAGCAAAAATGCAAAGTGCTATTTACTAACTCATTGCACTGACTTTGTACACGGTTTCGACGATCCAGTGGATAATTTAACATCTCAACACTTCAATCATAAATATCTTTTCAACGAAAGGGAATTTGAAAAACCGAAACCTGTCCCATGCTTTTATTGTTAAAGGGACAGTCCCTCTTTTACAAAACGTCTGAGCAGTTTCCAGTTGACGGATGGGGATGAAAGAAACACACAAAAAAAAATCAGATCGAACAGCCCTATAATTTGGATTCTATAAATGAAAAACGAATGCGCCCTCCATCAGACTATATATCGGTCAATAAAAGAGTTTAACTGATTTAGCATAATATTACAACTATATTGTACATTCTTGTAAAGGTATTGTGAAGCCGACATTTGTAAAGGTATGTCACGGAAAAAAATCTCAAAAATGAAGAATATGTAATTACATGTAGTCAGTTTAAGCGAGGTTTGGTTATTTTGCCTAGTGTGCGGTCATGCTATTCTTATGTGTGCGCGGGTCACGTAGCTAGCGCGGGTCACGTAGGGGTCACGCATAGCGTTGTGGTACTTCGTGGAATCCTTGTACGAACTTTCTCACTGGGTGAATATACGTATAATGCACAATTGTTTGTTGGACGACGGTTTATTAGTTTTAGGTCTATAACTCCACGAAAAAGAGATTTCAAGCCGTAATTTTTTCAGGAATGCTATTAAATGACATTTTCTTTCATATAAGACAATAATCTCACAACTTTTGAAATTTGGCTTGCAAAAGAGGGAATGTCCCTTTAATACGAATACAACAATTTATGAGGGAACCGATAGAATTCCAATTGGATTTTGAGGATTTGGACAATTTTACTAAGTCCCTTTAACATTTCTAAGCAGCTAATTCTGAAAAGCTAACAGCTATAGGGGTTCTGCCCCCTACCCCACCCCCCGCGAATTTATTTTCCGCACATCCTTATGTATTATTCATAAGAAGCGGTGTACGTAGGCCACAGATTTCAGACTTCAATGATAACTGTGCATGATACATTTGCTAAATGAACCGCATCATATAATATTTATGGCAAAAGAAAAGAAGATTCATAAGAGAGGATTCGAACCCATGATACCAAGTGATGGTGTCCACAGAGTGACCAATAAGCCAGGTGAATCGCTGATGGTCAGTATGGTCTCATTGTATATAACCTTCAAACTTACCCAAACCCTAATCATAGTTATGAAAATTCATGACTATCCATTGACCTACATCGCTGCTAATTAATAATTCATTAGGATTTGTTTAAAGGGGTAGTTCAGTTTTGGTAGAGAGGGCGCTGCACAACACAATTTTTTCGTGAGGTCATGAAAAACTGAGTGTCGAATTTGAAAGATCATGCAATTTTAATGGCAGAATTAACTTTATTTGGTCAAAATCGGTTCAGAAATGGCTGAAATATCAATAAATATATCCGATAAATACGATGATTTTTTGAAAAAATTTTAAAAATGCTTACACTTTTTCAAAAATGTTTCAAAGCGGTTTTTAAATAGTTTTTGATGATCTCTCTATTTAATCATTATTTCAACAAAACATCACATGTATTATTTTGAATGAAAAATGGTTGAAACCAATGCCTTATTAGAGAGCGACCTCTTGTGTTTTAATGGCGCTTTTTTAATGATAACAGGCTTTTTACTTAGTCGTTTCTATTTTTGTATACCTTTCGAGCATGGTGGGGTTATAGATATTAGTTTGTAATGTTAATGTGCAGGTTTTGTTACTAAAGTTTAGCCTTACCAAAACTGAACTACTCCTTTAACATGTGCGGAAAATATAGGTTTTCCCATCCATTTTCATACAATCGTCATTCAATTTCATTAATTGCTAACTTCAATTTCGTCCTGAAAGTCTTTCGCCGGTCATGTGTAATGTTCGATTTCGTCATTGCGCGCACAAATTCGTCATTGTAAAGATCATTTTAGTCAAAGCTTATTCAATTTCGTCCGATCGCTCCTGCCAGTATACAATGTGATGATCAATATTGTCATTGTGCATTCTAATTCGTTATTTCTCATTCAAATTCGTCAAACAATATAGAAAGCTGTATTTGATACTTTGTTTCACTATCCTTTCATTATTATCCTTTGTATATTTGAATCCAATGTCTATGTTTGTTTTGTATCCCTGAAATTCACACAATTTTAGTATATCGATCGTCAATTGAACTGTTTTTGTATTTCGAATAACATTTGATATGTTTATGTGTCTCCCAACACAAATTTACTGCATGAATGATGAATGAATGAATCAGACTTTTGGCCACTTATCGGTTTTTTTATTGCAATATCGAAAGGAATTGTTTTGTAATCAGTTAATCGTTTTAGAAACAATTGTTATTGAAGTTATTCATTTTGAAATGAAGTGTATGAGCTACAATAGGGAAATACATGTGAACCAGGGCAACAAGACTACATGACGAATTTGAACGACTAAGTCTTGAAATCGGATGACCAATGACGAATTCGAACTTCACATTGTGCGTTTTATAACCAGTCGGGACGAATTCCATTGAAAAATGACGAATTCAAATTTCAATGACCATTGATCAATTAGAATGGTAAATGACTAAATCGAATGTAGCAAGTGCAGTTTCCTGACTTCTCGGGATGAAATCAAAGTTAGCATTGTATGAATTGGATTGACGATAGTTTGAGAATGGATGGGAAAACCTATAAAATAGCTACTTCGGCGAAGATGGTCGAAAATGATGTATCATCCCCCCCCCCCCCCCCCCCCCAATGAAAAATAAAGCGACGCCTATGATGTTAAGTTTAAAGGGATCTAGTAATTTTGTTGACATGTGCAAAAAGTGATGAGTGGTTGATAAAATGTATATTGTTGTTATCTGATATATCCACTGGGTGTTGTGTGAACATTTCAAGTTAAATGTACGTTATATGGCCGAGTAATGAGCAAAAATGCAAAGTGATATTCATTTACGCATTGCACTCACTTTGTACACGGTTTTCGCGGTCCAGTGGGTATAGTTTAACATTTGAACCCTTAAATCGTAAATATCTTTAAAAAAAAAGGTAAACTGCAAAAACCGATAACTTGTCCCATGCTGTTATTGTTAATACGAATACAACAAGGTATGAGGGAACCGCTAGATTTCCAATTGGATTTTGAGGATTTGGACAATGTTACTAATAGCCGGGTCACATATCAACGGATTGCGCAAACGGATGTCAAACGGAGAGCTACATTTTTTCATCCGTTCTATACGTTTCTTGTCCGTTCCTTGTCCGGTGATGTACGTTGTTCTATGTTTTGTACATGAATCAATGGAGATGACTTTCATCACCGGATAATTTAATTTCGCAAATTGTCTATTCGTTGGGCATACGTTTCCTATATCCGTTGATATCTGACCGGGCCATAATGGCCCGGTCACATCTGACCGGATTGCGAAAACGTATGCTAAACGAACAGCAAAATTGTCAATCCGTTCGTCTCCGTTTGTCTCCGTTCGTATACGTTTCTTGTCCTTTTCTTGTTCGGCGAATACGTCCCTTGTACGGCGATGTCTGTTCTATCCGGTTGAAAGTTGTCGTCCGTTGGTTGTACGTTTGTTGTGCGCTGTGCATCCGTATTGTTCGGAATCAATTAGATGTCCGGTCGTGACACAGGTCCATCGGACATCAACGGATACGAACTGACAAGTACAGGACGAGAAACGTACGAGTTCCGAACAAAACGGATGCACAGCGCACAGCAAACGTACAACCAACAGACGGCTGTATTCGGTGGTGTCCGTTACAAGTTGTGTGCAGGCACAAACGGGCAGACAAACGGAGACGAACAGATTGACAATTTTGCTGTTCGTTTGGCATACGTTTTCGCAATCCGGTCAGATGTGACCGGGCTAATAAATACGTTCGAAGAACGTTTTGTCACTTTCTTACACTCTAAATTACAAGGATTTAAAATTAAATCTATTAGATTTACTTTTAAATCTTTCTTCGGCTGTGGTTAGGGACCAGCCGATCATGATTTAAAATAAATCTTTTGTTGGATTAAAAACATATAAATCCAGATAGATTAAAAATGAAGCCCTTTTGGATTTGTTTTATGTTAATCTTATTAGGCCCCAGGCGAGTTCATGGCATCCTAATGAATTATTCATAATCAGTGATGCAGGCCACAATTTTCAGTTTTTAGTTTACTGTGCATGATACATTTACTAAATAAAGCGCTATACTCACCAATTATCATAGCAAAAGAAAAAATAGAAGACTAAGAAAGGGTTCGAACCCGTGACACCGAGCGTGGAGGTCCACATCGTGACCACTACGCTACGTAAATCGATGATGGAAAGAGTGGTCTCATTGTAATCATATCCTTAACTCTAACCAAAACCGTAATCCTATGAATATTCATGAGTACAAAACTAAGAAAACTGAGCTTCAGAATACCGCAGTAGGTCACGTGTGAAATATCTCTATTCTCATTCGTCAAATCTCCGATAACCTGGCGTTATTTTCCAATCCTTTGACGGATTGAAAATCACACCTTGGCCTTCGATTAACAATTGCTTTCGCGCGACTTTTTAAGTCTCCATAGATTTACAAATAATCTAAGTGTATTTAGATTTGTTTTAATCCAAGCTACGATTTAGATTTTAAATCCCTGTAATTTAGAGTGTATGCGTTCCACTTTCGTTTTGACCGGTTCTTGTAAGTTGCTCGTACGGTGTTGTTCGTTAGGACCGTTACCCAAACGGTGATGTCCGTTCTATACTCGGTAGCTGTCCTGTACTCGTCTGGTAATCGTGCGTTTTTGTACGTTAAATCCGTTTCATATCCGTTCTTTGAGCAGCAACGGATATCACCGAATGATTTTATTTCGCATATTTTCTATACGTTTGGCATACGTTCACGCAATCCGGTCAGATGTGACCGGGCCTTAAGATACCACACCCACGGTATGTCCAATGAGGTATTAGAAAGCTAATACCTCCTTGGTATGTCACCCGCGTATGTATACCGGCGCTGTATAGCTCTTATTAGAACTACAAGCTCAAGAAAGAATACCAACAGTCCTTTCCAGGACTACCACAGTCCTTTTTTTCGGAAGCCTGTCCCGTGCTTTTATGACAAGGTATGAGATAACCACTAGAGTTCCAATTAAGTTTTAAGGATTTGGACAATGTAAATTAGTCTGCAATCTTAGCGGGGTCCGCTCGCTAGTCATAAGGACCGCTATTCATAAGGACCGCTGGTCATAATTTGAGAAGAGGGACATTATTCATAAGGACCGCTATTCATAATCCAAGAAGAGGGTCGCTATTCATAATATGAGAAGAGGGTTGCTAATCATAATACAAAATCGGGGTCTTTATTCATAGGGATCCCTATTCATAATACGCGAAGAGGGTCGCTATTCATAATAAGAGAATAGGACCGCTACTCATAATACGGAATGGGGGTCGCTAGTCATAATACGAGAAGAGGGTCGCTAGTCATAATACGAGAAGAGGACCGCTACTCATAATACGAGAAGAGGACCGCTACTCATAATACGGAATGAGGGTCTCTATTCATAATACGAGAAGAGGGTCGCTAGTCATAATACGAGAAGAGGACCGCTACTCATAATACGAGAAGAGGACCTCTACTCATAGTACGAGAAGAGAACCGCTACTCATAATACGGAATGAGGGTCGCTAGTCATAATACGAGAAGAGGACCGCTACTCATAATACGAGAAGAGGACCGCTACTCATAATACGTAATGAGGGTCGCTAGTCATAATACGAGAAGAGAGTCGCTATTCATAATGGAATGAGGGTCGCTATTCATAATAATTTTATGGAATGAGGGTCGCTAGTCACAATTCGAGAAGAGGGTCGCTATTCATAATATGGAATGAGGGTCGCTATTCACAATACGAGAAGAGGTTCGTTAACCATAAAAAAATAAATAAGCAACACAATGATAATACAAAAGGGAAATTTGGATGGGGGACACCCTAATGGTTGTGGCGTAGTTAAGGGGGGGGGGGGGCGACACACGGCCCCGAATATTTGTCAAAATATTTATTATGACTAGCGACCCTCATTCCGTATTATGAGTAGCGGTCCTCTTCTTGTATTATGACTAGCGACCCTCATTCCATATTATGTATAGCGACCCTCTTTTCGTATTATGATTGGCGGTCCTTATGAGTAGTGACCCCCACTATAAATTATGAGTAGCGCCCCTTCTTCATGTTTATGAATAGCGACCCCGATTTTGTATTATGAATAGCGACCCTCTTCTCACATTATGACTAGCGACCCTCATTCCATATTATGAATAGTGATCCAGTTCTCATATTATGAATAGCGACCCTCAATCCGTATTATGATTAGCGGTCCTTTTCTCGTATTATGACTAGCGACCCTCTTCTCACATTATGACTAGCGACCCTCATTCCATATTATGAATAGCGATCCTGTTCTCATATTATGAATAGCGACCCTCAATCCGTATTATGAGTAGCGACCCTCTTTTCGTATTATGAATAGCGGTCCTTATGAGTAGTGACCCCCAGTATAAATTATGAGTAGCGCCCCTTCTTCATGTTATACAAATAATACACTGTCTAGAGTGCATTGTGTAAATGCATCGCACGCGAGGCTCTGTTAGCTGTGCGTTGCGCACGAGGCGTAGCCGAGTGCGCAACGCACAGCTAACAGAGCCAAGAGCGCGATGCATTTACATGATGCACGATAATTGAGACCGTGTATTATTTGTTTTATAACACGAGCTCAACCACGGAATCGTTTATTTTGCTGGATTTTTAAAAACAGACTTGCCATGCCACAATTAGTAACCCAGTCTATCTACCCTCTAGAGCGTGAATATGAATTTACAAAATTCACCATCCGACTACCTGCACTCGCTTCACTGAATGTGAAGCTCAGCAGATCAAACGCAATCCACCCGAAATTGCCGAAAAAAATTCCCGTAAAATGAGAATTATCAAAGCATTTTATGCATTTCCATTCCAAAACTTACCAATATCAAACCACATACCATATAATTTACGAAACTGCTAGGATTGATTTACTACAATACCGATAATTTACAAAACGAAGCTTTTTCCATCTTTTTTTTAATCACTTTCGCAAGTTTGTCTCCGATAGAACTATGTAAACAAGCATTGTGACGTCATAGCCGTGCAAAAAGGTGTGCAATGAAAACGAGTAATGCACCCCGGTTGCACTCCGTTTTGCACGGTCGTGCATGTTTGTTTAAATTTAATGAATAGTCACGTGACAGGATTTAACCAATCACGTTACTGAATTTACCAGAGACGTGTTATAATTATGAATAGCGACCACGATTTTGTATTATGAATAGCGGTCCTTATGAGTAATGACCCTCAATGTGAATTATGAATAGCGACCCTCATCTCACATTATGAATTACGGTCCTTATGAATAACGGTCCTTATGCCTTTATGAATAGCGACCCCCTTTTCGTATTATGAATAGCGGTCCTTCACGTGTACGAAGTTACACGTTATGAATAGCGGTCCTTATGACTAGCCGTCATTATGACTAGCGGTCCTTATGACTAGCGAGGTTACCCCAATCTCAGCATGGGCCTAAGTGATCATTTAAATTCCAGGTCGCAGATATCATCTCAAACCAAATTTGTGTATTAAGACATGTCATACAAATATATCTCAAATGAATTGTAATGTTGTTCTATTATCATTGTTTGGCGGCTTTCTTTTTCTTTAAACTAATGATTTATGTGAAAGTTAATTTCCAATCAATGACAATGGTGACTAGGTTCAAGGGATGGGGCATCCTTTACACAGTATTTTGTTTCATTTTCACCAAACATTTTATTACTTTTCCTGAAATGCTAATGCCAACATTTTAATATAGGGCATCTTTTACGAATAAAAAGGATATCAATAACAGTAATTTTATATCAAGTAGTTTTTGTTTTAGGATGTCTTTAGTGACAGCATGTCCGATTATCATTTTCTACAAAGTCGGTACCTGATAAATCGCACTACATGCCCGTCATAGCATCAATCAACGATCAATACGTGCGCCATGTTGTTACTCTCCATTCAGCTGTGTAACCAAACCTTACCAAGAAAGAGAGGCGCAGTAGGGAGTGAGTAAGAAGGGGTATAAACATTGCCGGGGTATGTTTAGTTTGCTCCCAAACATGTCCTGCATGGGAACTCGCTGGTGCGTTTGATAGTACTTGATATTCTAAATTAACTTTAACGGGCGGGGAAAGAGAGAGGGGTTGAGATTTTGTGATAGGGAAATTTTCCCGATGTGGTTAGTTACTATCATATGATACAAAATATATCAACAAAATCACATATTAAGCTATCCTCCCTTGAATCAGATACATGGGAGGAGGGAAATGGGTTTTCAAAAGACCAACCCCTCATCAATGGACTCAAACATAATTATTATCGAGGTACTCACCCAGTTTGGACGAAGTGTGTCTGAATAAAGGCTTACATGACACGTTTGAGGGTGAGTTTCATTCTAGGTCTAAAGGAGATAAAGGGAAGCTTGCAAAGGATGTATTAAACACATGCACATTGGCTCATGTTAAAGGTTGGTCCCCAGAAATGGTTCATAGTACCTTCTAGAAACACAACCTATAGTTGGACAACTTCGCGGACTAGCTGCTGGAGTCCACAGTAAGCGGAAGTTCAAAAGCATCTACACAAAACCAATAAAATGCAGCCATCTATACAGAGTTGAAGTATGTGCTCCATCTATGATGCATCTCTATTCAGCCAGCCCACACGATATATCTGGTCAGAATCGTGTCATCAGGGATAAAGTGGTTGAAATCAAGGTCAATTATATCAGAACAAAGAACAGTGGTTGTTGATGCAATGTGCGCCATATTTCATAAAGGTGAAACATTTAAAGCAGTACTGAATAGCACGCAAATCTGTTGCTGGAAGAATTTCCAGATGGCGTGATTCGACATTAAGATATTTTTGTCCTCTTGTTTTTTCATTTATGTAATATTTGTCTAACTTCCATTATGATGTTAGGCTATTATCATAGATTCATTTAGGGTTATAGTACTAATGTATTTAAATTTTCCTTTGCACAATGATCGGTCTGTACGCATAATGATATTAGGACATCCTTATGATATTCGGACATCATACTTATGATATTCGGACATCATATTATGATATTCGGACAATATGATGATTCTGTGGGTGATACTTTTAATGCTTTATCAGAGGAATTAAACATTTTCATTTTTATGACCCAGCATCAGGAGCTCTCACTAGTTACATAACAAACAGTTCCATAATGTGGTAAAATATTATAGTAATGATATTTTTTCGCTATTACATTTGAATATTAGAAGCTTAAATAAACATTTTGATGATTTGCAAGTATTGTTAGATATCCCCTCTCAAACACCCCTCTCTATAATTGGTTTGACTGAAACTTGGTTAACTCAAGATGTAGATTCATCACTTGTCCTTAATGATTATGAGTTTGTTCATAAACATAGACAAGATCGATTAGGAGGGGTGTAGCTATGTATGTATTAAAACGGTATAGTTATATAGTTCATGAAAATATTTCATTAATTAACGATATGATAGAGTCCCTATTTATTGAAATTACAATTCCGGGTCATAAAAATAGATTAGTTGGTGTTATTTATCGACCACCAAATTCTAGTATAAAAGATTTTTAAACTTATGTAACTGACTTAATTAAGAACCCCCTTTTTGGGAATAAAGATTGCTTTATAATGGGCGATTATAATATAAATTTATTGAAACATGCTGATAATAATGTGTCACATGAATTTCTTGAAATATTTTCGTCGGCCTCTTTTTTCCCTCTTGTTTCTAAACCCACTCGTGTCGCAGATTCTTCTACCACCCTTATTGATAATATTTTTAGTAATGTTATTCCTCACCCGAATTATTATATTGTTCTTTCTGATATTACTGATCATTATCCCATTATAACTTAATATAATTTAGCTACATTGGTCAAATATGGTGGTCCTCCCCGTTTAATTCGTAAAGCAACGCATGATAATGTAGCACGTATTGGCGCTTGTCTAGATAATACTGACTGGTCTGCTGTGTATAATAATGATGATGTAAATTCATCTTATGATATATTTTTAAATATTTTTGATTGTCAATTAGATATTGATATCCCCGAACAAAGAGAGAAATCTTCTAATTATAAAACGTCCCCAAGACTCCCGTGGATCTCTAAATCCTTATTACGATCGATAAATAGAAAAAGTTATTTATATTATAGATATAAATTAAAAGGTACTGATAAACTTAAATTAAAATATTCTTCTTATAAAAATACACTGATTAAACTCATACGTTTCGAAAAAAAGAAGGTATTTTGTTAATCGATTAGAATTATCTCAAAATGACATGCAGAAAACTTGGAAGATTATTAAACAAGCAATGAATGTAAATAAAAATAACTCCAACATAATTAGAATTCGACAGGATAATCAAATTTAACAGCGAAAAAATTAATATTTTTATTTCGGGGGCTCCATTTTCGGGGGCTACTTTTCCAACTTTCGGGGGCTACACATTTCCGGGCTTTTTTTTCGAATTTCAGGGGCTACTAATAAGCTATAATGCTGTAAGTGATCATTTTATAAGCATTTTATCACAATCCAAACAAAAAAATCCCACAAAAAATCCCGAAAAAAAAAAAAAAAAAATTTCGGGGGCGAAATTTTTTTTTTCAGGGGCGAATTTGGGCATTTCGGGGGCGAATTCGCCCTCCGCCCCCGTGTATTTTTTTCAATTATTGTTGATGATCCTGGTAATATAAGTAATATTTTTAATGGATACTTTTCTTCAATTGGAGAAAATCTTGCTCAAAATATTCCTGCTTCAGATAAACATTTTGTTGATTTTTTAAGTAATCCCAATCCTGATTCGATTTTTTTTGTACCTATTCATAAAAATGAGATTTTGGATATAGTCTCTAATTAAGATAATAAGAAAAGTTCAGGCTACGATGGCGTAAATAATTTTATATTAAAATGTATTATTGTTTCCATAGTTGATCCTCTCGTTCATATTTTAAATTTATCTTTATTGAATGGTCAAGTCCCGGATATTATAAAAAATTGCTAAGGTCGTCCCCCTCTTCAAGAAAGGAGACAAATTAGATGTTAGTAGTAATTATCATCCAATCTCTTTATTGTCCACACTTTGTAAGGTTTTAGAAAAAATTATATATACTCGTACTGTTTCTTTTTTTAAGAATAATGCTATTTTTTCTAACTTTCAATTTGGTTTTAGGGAAAAACATAGCACAATTCATGCTTTATTGTCTTTTTTTTTAGACAAGGTGGCACATGCTATTGATAAATCATTACACACGGTAGGAATTTTCCTTGACTTCTTCAAGGCCTTCGACACGATTAACCACAATATTTTACTCTATAAACTTTCTCATTATGGTATACGTGGGAAGGCCTTGGAGTGGTTCCCGAGCTATCTTTCTAATAGAAAGCAGTATGTTTCTTTAAATGATGTTAATTCCGAATTTCGTTATGTTACATGCGGCGTTCCCCAAGGAAGCTTATTGGGTCCACTTTTATTTATTATTTATATAAATGATTTTTGTAAATCATCCGATATATTGTCATTCATACTATTTGCTAATGACACTAATTACATTTTTTCTCACAGTAATCCACATACTTTAGTAGAAACTATTAATACTGAGTTATTAAAGATTTCCCTGTGGATAAGAGCTAATAAATTATCTTTCAATTTTCAGAAAACTAAATTTATGCTTTTTAATAAATCAATAGATTCTTTGCCCTTAAATATTGTTTTTGATAATAATGTATCGGAAAATGTGCCTGGTATTAAATTTTTGGGAGTAATTGTAGATAATAAACTTTCATGGCAATGTCACATTGATAGCATTTGTAAAACTATTTCGCGTAATATTGAAGTTATAAAATGGTTAAAAACTTGTCTCCCAATGTATTCTTTGTTTATGTTATACTCATCTTTGATAGTGCCGTACTATGGCCTTCTTGCTCGGGGGAACACGCATCAATCGTTTTTAGATAGGTTATTATTATTACAAAAAAAATATTATTCGTATTATTTGTGATTCCACTGCACGCTCCCACACAGACCATTTATTCTTTTATAATAAATTATTAAACATTAATGAATTGTACTTATATCAATTAGATCAATTTATGTATAAATATGATAATAATTCATTACCTTCAGCTTTTGATTTCATGTTTTTTTTAAAAATCAATCGGTTCATAATTACCCAACTAGACAGTCAAATGAATTTCATTTACCCCTTTTAAGAACTTTATTAGCTCAGAATACGTTTATTTATGATGGTCCTAAATTTTTGAACACTCTTGATATAGTTATGAAAAATGTACCTTCACTTTATTCTTTCAAAAGAAAACTTAAATTATATTTATTACAACGTTATGGTAACAGTTAACTTAGTTTTTGGTAATGAAAAAGGGTCATCGTAAAGAACGATTTATTATTGTTGCTTATTCTGGAAATTGCGCCGTTGTTTTAATGAAATAATATTTCTTATTCTCTTAATTTGTGTGAAGTTTTTATTTTATACATTGTCTTTTAGTCTTGCAGGTCCATTCCCTCTCATTCCATTCGTACTTTCTATGTTTCATTATCTTTTGTACAGCATTATCTTGTCCATGTATGCTTCCACACTGCGTCTTATTCTTTCATACATGTTCTCTTTAGTAGTCTCCGTAGGCACAATATTATTTTGAATCCTTATCAAACAGATTTGTAATAATTACATTCTTTATAATACTACACTGTATATTTGCTATCTTGTTTGTTTGTTTGTTTGTTTTTTCTTATTAATATTTTTCCGTATTTGATTTTTTCCGTATTTTTCCGTATTTGATACTTTCATTATTTTGTGAAAACATTAATTTTTGAGGGATTCCACATTCTACAAGCCATGCTTTTTAGTGGATCTCTCCATTTTCACTTGAAATCTAAAATAATGTACAGCAAAATTGATTTAATTTATGATTCCGCTTACATGACAGGATTATTTCAAAATTTCAAAATGTCATTGTATATTAATTAATAATTATATAAACATACATTTTGATTGACAATGTTTATAATTTATTGTTTATAATTTCAACAAATTATGTTGTGACTTATTCATTGTAAATATATGTACTTTCTTGTTGAAAATTAAATAAACATTGAACATTGAACATACTTTTATTTAATTTTCCAAATGTGTTGGTGACAGTTACAACAAATATATTTCTGTGTACTTCATCGATATGAACAAGTTAGATGATGTACGTTTTATTTGCGTATCAGTTTATACAATGCGTACACTAAAACGACTCGGACGCAAGATGGCGCTATTCTGTTTCATCGGTTTTATACATGTATAAAGTCGGCGAGGCACAAAGTGAAAACAATTACCCGGATTTCGTGCCCTCGTCTTTTTCTCTAAAAAAAAAACCCCCGCAGCATTCAGTGTTCAGTTTTCTGGCGCCCGTAAATCGAGCTTTCAGCACAAGGCATGAATACCGTGTAAGCCGGTGAAAACCGCGGCGCTTTTGTTATACAAAAAAAACTTAAAGGGATCTAGTAACGTTGTTGACATGTGCAAAAAGTGATGAATGGTTGGTACAATGTATATATATTCTTGTTATCTGATATGTCCACTGGGTGTTGTGAGAACATTTTAAGTTAAATGGATGTTATATGGCCGATTAATCAGCATAAATGCAAAGTGATATTCACTAACTGTTTGCACTCACTTTGTACACGGTTTTCGAGGTCAAGTGGATAATCTAACATCTGAACACTTCAATCGTAAATATCTTTTTAACGAAAAGGAAATTTTAAAAACCGAAACCTGTCCCATGCTTTTATTGTTAATACGAATACAACAAGGTTTAAGGGAATAGCTAGAATTCCAATTAGATTTTGAGGTTTTGGACAATGTTACTAGGTTCCTTTAATACTGATATCAGGGGCGGATCTAGCTTTTTGCTAAGGGTGGGGAGGGGGGGGGGGGGTTGACCCAATGACGATGCGGAGCATCGTCCACGAGCCGCAAAGCGACGATTTTTGTCTTCTATTTTGAACCCCCGTAAGTGATGTCTTTTTGTTAAGGGGGGGTTTGACCCAATGACGATGCGGAGCATCGTCCACGAGCATCGATACATCGGGGCCATTCTGAAGTCTGCCGAGCAGGAACAGAGGTATTCCCTATCCAAATCAGCCAAAGTATTTGATGTCAGTGGGCAATGCACAGCGCCTGATCCACATGAGTTTTTTTACAGTATTAAGATAACAAAACAAACCTTTTGAGCTTCCCCCTGCGAAAGGTGGTGTGATTATGGGCAGCTTGAAACTTCGCTTGGTCAAACCTATATGTACATTGGCGGTGGATTCAAAGAAGAAAGAAAAGAGTGTTGTTCTCTCAGTGGGGTCTGCTATTAATGGAGGTTCCTGCCCTTGAATATACACAACATGCATGACAAGAGGCTGATACAAGGGTCTTACTTTACACTTTCTACAATGCCCATAATGACAGAGTCGTCATAGTTATTCATGCCAATGACGCTGACGTCATATTAAGCACGTGCATATATCATGGTTCAAGACGTCTCACTGATCTCTCTGGGTTGTGGGTGAGGACAGCCAAGAATCGGAACATACCGGCAGTGCTGGTAAAAACCCTGCCGATGCAATAACAGATGACATTATCACTCAGACACGAGAAATCACCATGGATGTGTACACCACCAAAGCCGACCAATTTGAAGATTCTGATCTGGGAAAACTGAGAGCTTAAAAGTTCAAGTCAACTCTCTAGAAGCTACTGCCTCCTATAGAGGACGCTTTTCTACATCGTCTCAAATGAGCTGCTAATGCCATCATTGACAAGAATGCGCACGTTCCAAAGCCAAACATTTCATCATGTCAGAGTTTGGATGGTCCCTGAATGATGGAAAAGCAGTTCTAGTGTCAACTACACAGCAATCCTGGATAAGACAATATTATGTTGATGTGTCAAAGGGTGCCACAATAACTATTCCTGCTTGAAGAAGGTGGTCCCATAATGCTGAAGTCAGCAAAAGATTTGCGTAACAATTGGCAATTTCTTAAAATATTTCGTTTTTAAAGGACCAGTACCATAGGGCATAGGCACACATTGAAGCGACACCGCTGCTGTTCTTTCTGTCATCCTTAGGCAAATCAGAAACTGTTGGTTTGGCATTTGTGTTTCCTCTTGTAAGAACTTCACTAGGCTAGCCTTTGTACAATTTATCATACTGCCGGACTCCTTGAACAGAGTAGAAGAAATACATCATTGCACTCATGCTTTTCCTATGAAGTCATACATGTCAAGCTGTCCACCACTAGCAATAATCAGTGTCATGCGCAGAACTTCATTGCTCTTACCTGCTGCAGTTGTTTTTCCTCTATTCTTCTTGGGATTGGATTTGGATGTGGAAGGTGCTGAGCATCATGAGTCTTAATTGTCTTCTTCTGCTCACTTAAAAAAGACCCTGTAAGTGCCTTCAAAAACTCTTTCTTTCACCATGTTCACGTTGGTAAGGTTTAATTTGACCAAAACACTGCACATTTTATAAGTTCATGAAGGAATGCGTTGTTGATGTGAACGGTTTGGTTTCCACTGCTGCCATGACCTCGACTACAATTCGGGTTGACACGACTCAGATCATGATGTGGGCTGAAGGTAAAGCATATACTTCAACTCTGTAGAGATGAATGCAGTGAGTGGTTTTGTGAAGATTTTTTTTCAGTTTACGCCTGATGTGGACTTCCAGCGGTTAGTCCGCAAAGTAGTCCACCCAGGTTGTGTTTCTATATAAGCCATATAAGTCATATAAGCCACTTCTGGGGCCAATCCTTAACAACAATACCCCTTCCAAGCTTCACAATGTACCTCTGTTAAGAACTAGTAAGAGACTCTGCTTTAATCGTGTCATGTAAGCCTTTAGTTACACCTCGTCCATACTGGGTGGGTAGTGGGTAGTCCTCGATTATGATTATCTTTCGAGTCCATTGACGAGGTAAGGTTGGTTTTGTGATCCCTGCAACCCCTCCCCCCCCCCCCCCCCCCTCCCCCCATACACACACATACACACCTCCCCCCGTATCTGAATCAAATAATGAGAGATTATGTATTGGATGGATTTTGTATACTTGTATTCCAATTTTAACACATCTAAACAAATTAATTCATAAACAACTCATATTCTTATGTATTTGTTTGTTTTGTATTGCTTATGTTTTGTATTGATTTATAAATTTACATAGTTGGTGTCATTTTATAAAGCTCTATGTCATAGTTATTTAAAATTCGAATTAAGTTGGTAAAGATCAAAATATATAATATATATTGTTATATATATGTAGTGCTATTTATCAGGTACCGACTTTGTAGAAATTGACAAAAATGGGAACCTGACATGGTGTCACTTAAGACATCCTAAAATGAAAAACTATTTGACCAAATTTACACTTCTTGTTATCATTTTTTATTCGTAAAAGATGCCCTACATTAGCATTTCAGGAAACGAATAAAGTTTGGTGAAAATGAAACAAAAGACTGTGAAGTGCATGCGACCAAAAATAAAGTGGAGGCGCAAGATGCCACCTTGGGCTATGTATGGTTATTGCTGTTGACTAACAGATACTTACGGCTGTCCGGTAAGTGACTTTTTGAGGCTTGTCTTTCCTACCCTCTCCTGCCCGACGATCATCAATCGAGTCCGGAATACTTGTTTCTTTCCTTCTTCAATGGCTTTGATGTACGCTCCCTGGGCTTCAGGACCTCTTGCGAGAATTTCCCGAGGTGCACGGGACAGCTCTGATGATAATTACATACGTACATTATAAACAACAACGAGGTAGACAGGTCAGTTTGCTGAAACGACACATTTTGGTAGTTTTTGCCATCAAAACATGCTATACTCTAATAATACTTCCACAAATGCATGAAATATGTGCACCGTGTTTGCATTATTTGGACATAAATCACTCATTGAAACTGCTTTAAACGACTTTTGAACGGATTTTGAATACAAGAACAGATAAATCCGAAAGCATTTTTGTTTCGTATTTGTCGGTGTATTAACCGCTCCGGTGTATTAACCGCACCCCCTAAAAAAAAAAAAAAAAAAAAAAAAAAAAAAAAAAAAAAAGTGCATTTAATATGGTCGTGTATTAACCGCACCCCCTTTTTTTTTTCTTTTTTTTTGAAAAAAGGTGCGGGTAATACACCGACAAATACGGTAATGCTTTAGCTGAGCTACATTTTATGAATATTTATACGAAAAAGTTCTGCTCAGAGTTCCTACAAATAAAAGTCCTAACATTCCTAAGGCAAAAAATAGTAACACTCCATGATACTATGTTATTTGCAATATGTCACCTTGTCAAACTGGTTGACCTTTTTTGTATTCATACATTCTAAATGTAACCAACTAATCATTACTTGACATAACAAGGGAGCCATGTGCCTGACCTCAAAATATGTGAGGGCTAGTAGTGCAGCTTATTTCAAACTCTATATTGGATATTGAGGAGGATACGTAGAAAAATACGAAATATAAAGTGTAAAATGACACGAATCAGAATTGTCATTACGTATTACAGCTTTATATTTGTAATAAGCATACATGTACTTTGCGTTTGGGCCCTATAGGGTAATCAATGTAAAAGTACCTTTTAATCTAGGCGAGACTGAGCCTTCCTTCACTGCCTTAACTGCCTGTGTGTACATCCGAGAGTATGTTTCACCATTGAATTGGAAATCTCCACTGGAAATATGAGGCAGGCAGCCCTGTTGAGAAAGAATACCGGGAATTCATGCTGCCATGATCACGAAACCTAATGTTCAAATGTTATTATGTAATCGAACTGTACAAGCGTTCCCACGAACTAAATACATGGGATACTGTTGGTATAAAGATAATACACGTTCTAGAGTGCGTTGTGTAAATCCATGCACTCTCGGTTTTGTCAGATGTGCGCATGTACACCATCTGACAAAACCGAGGGGGCATTGCATTTACACTGACGCCATTAAGACCGTGTATTATCTGTTTTATGAAAAAACTCCACCACGGATTTGTTAACCCAAAACCTGTCAGTGGAGTACACGCCCAGTGCCACATTAATTGGAGACCACAGCTACATTGCTTTTGGGGGATTTGAAAGGAATGTATTGACATTATTGAAGATTTGGGCACATTGTTAGGAGATCTGAAGGTGTTGAGAAGCAAATACTGCAAGGAGCAGTCGAAGCAAAACGGGGTAGAGGTTGTCCACCAATATCTTGGACTGATGATATCAAGAAAGTGTCTGGACAAGGAATGAAAGGTGCAACACAAATGGCAGGTAAAATAGTTGCATGGCGTACTCTCGTGAATACCACAGCAGCACTCTACAGCGCCACATGAAGTTGATGATGATGATGTATTGAAAGGCAAATACTCCACTCCTGCAGGCGCACATACAATAGACTGAGCCACTTATGTATACAATACCACCGCACACAATACAATGTGTGTGCGTGCTCAGCAATGGCATCCAAGCAAAAGCTGCATTGCAAGAGACTGGCATGTTAGGAGTTAAATGATCGCTGGATTATTTCATACAGCCTTGCCACAATTATTAAGCTAGCCTAGCTGTAAATTTACTATTGTCTAATCTAAAATCGGAATTTATAAGGAATTTACATAACTCATCATCACTACTAACTGCTGCACTCGATCACTGCGCGGCAGCTGCTGCAGACTCAAAGTCAAACTCAGACCGATTCATGCACGGCGACATCGCATAATATTTTTGATAAAAGTGAGAATAATTTCAAAGAGCCGTAGTGAAGTTCCATTTCATATCTTAACAATAGCGAACCACATACAATACAATTTACGAAACTGCCAACATTGATTTATAAGCGAATATGTCATGTATATAATTCACAGAACAAAGCCTGTTCCATCCTTTTTACGATCACCGTCGCGATTTTTTTTCTTCGGTATTTCTAATACATAAACAACTACATGAAAACAAGCATTGTGACGTCACTTCAGTATCTATGGAACACTTTGCCTAATGGTGCCGTCACACCCAAGCCACGCTTCTCCTGCGTTCTCGTACTTAGAACAAAAAACATTTTGATCAAAGCGCAGGGGAAGCGCCGACAAATCGAGCGATTAATGAAACAATGGCAGCTCGTTCACGCTCTTACCACGCTCTCCGTCGCTTTCGCCACGGTTTCCGAGCTATTCACTGTGCACGCTTCGTGTATCTATAACAATAGCTCATAACAATGAGACGAGGCCGTTTGCTCTACGCTCTCGCTACGCTCTCGCCACGCTCTTGCTACGCTCTCTGCGATCATATACCATGTACGCATGTATTTGAACACACTGAGTGCGTTTACTACTAGCACACTACGCATGCTCTTGGCGTAGATCTGTTTTGAAAAGTGGGGTGGAGGGGGATTAAGCAAGGGGGAGGGTTATTATTGTTTACTATCATTGTTATTATTATTATTAGTAGTAGTAGTAGTAGTAGTAGTAGTATTATCATAATGATTGTTATTATGCAATTCAGACAAATGTAATTTGAAAACATAACTTTTGGGGAACTTTTGGGGTGTCTGTACCATCGATATAAAAATGTATATCGATGGTCTGTGTATGAACATCGTGGTTTTGCGACCGGGGTTTTTTTTTTTTTTTTGGGGGGGGGGGGGGGGGGTGCACGTTGGGAACATGTCGCCGAGATTTGTTACAAAACAATTATATATTTGCGGGAAATCTGTGTTCATAATGCATACATAGGGTGTGTGTATGTCCCCATTTATTGGAGCCTCATATAAGGTTTATGCCGCCATGATGCCACGTTTTAGCCAGAAATTGAGTTTTCTCCAAATATATTTTTGCCCGGACATGCCATTTTAACTTGTGACATCGTTTTACCTATAGTTGAAACGTGCCAAACTTCGCAATCTATATATAGCGTCCCCTAGCAGATCACAAGTGCTGGAATAGATGTGCAAGAATGTCTTTTGTTCAACTTGGGAATGAATGAGAAGATTATGACACTTGTGTGAAAAGATATCCTCCCATACATGGACATACAATAGCCCCTGAACAAAAGATTAGGTCGCCGAAGAGCCACGTTCGTTTTCGACATGTCGAAAGCGAACGCCGAACTCCTACATCCTGCTCTTTTGTTCAGCGAGCTATTGTCTGTGCATTCATGGAAGGATATATATTGACGCATGTGAGATAATCTTCCCATTCATTACCCACTGCGTTGCCAATTTTCTAATTTAATTTGGACGCAGTGCGAGCGCCGCGAGATCGGCCAAGAAAAGTGTACGATCTAAACAATAGCGAACAATGAACGCCGCTCTCCCCACGTCCTCCACACGCTCTCCCCACGTCCTCCACACGCTTCCAATTTTATGAATGGGGATTAGGAGCGCAGTGCAAGCGTCGCGAAAGCGTAGCTAGGTGTGACGGCGGTTTAACTGGGTCAAGAACTCTCCCTCAATTGATTCATTCAGAGATAATCTAACAAATTATCTCATCATACAACATTATCAGTCACAGCTCAAACCCCTCTCTATTTTGATACTCTGTACGATCTTCTTTTCTTAAAGTTTAGCTTCAAAGAAAAAAACAATATTAGCCTAATTATATCTTTACATAAAGTTGAAATCATACAGAATATGACAATATTACTTTCCAAGTACTCGCACATCCAACAAAAAAAAAAAATTAAAATATTGAACACTGCCTCAAAACCCCAATCCAGCGACTTGCGGAGTCATATAGCTATGTATGCTGTGGTGACGTCAGCGACGGGGTTATCTCATAGGAAGCTGCTGTATCTACCACATAATATACCGGGATTATACCGAGGCTTCCGTGGTTGTTTAAACTATTTTCTGTACAATTATGGTGGTTTAAACTTTTTGCACTAATGAAACAACAACTTATATTCGTTATATGGTTATTCTTCTATTCATTTAAGTGTCTGATCAGGTAAAAATGCGTAAATCAATCACCGAATCTACGAGTGAAATCATGATTCAATTGCATTGCACTACGTGCTGTAGCTATACGCTGGACGGTGCGCGACGTGCAAGCAGCGCGCGGGCAGTACTAATAGCGTTTAGCTAGCTCGCTCCCGCTAGCGCTACTCTGGCGATCACACCCCTGCCCGCGCGGCGCGACCAGCCCCCGGGGGGTCACTCGCGTACTTAAGTGCTACCCACCCGTGTCCGTCAACCTCCGAAAAGGACCCTTATGCCAAAAAATGGAGTATCGCACTATTTTTTAAACGGACCCTAATCGCAAAAAATGGCGTATCGCACTATTTCTGAATGGACCCTAATCGCAAAAAAATGGCGTATCGCACTATTTCTGAAACGGACCCTAATCGCAAAAAATGCCGTATCGCACTATTTCTGAATGGACCCTAATGCGCGTATCGCAGCTTTTCTGAAAAGGACCCCAATGGCAAAAAATGGCGTATCGCACTATTTCCGAATGGAAATGCCCACCGTATCTGATTTCGGATACGCCGTATCAGAATTCGTATATGCCGTGTCAGAATTCGGATACGCCGTGTCAGAATTCGGATACGCCGTGTCAGAATTCGGATACTCCGGGTCAGAATTCGGATACGCCGTGTCAGAATTCGGACACGGTAACTCGCGTGGTGCGGGAAGTTTGCAGGAAATACATGTCAGTCATCGTGACGGATCACGGCTGAGCACTCCTCAGTTTTTTGATTGCTTAAAATTGCAGATTTCTCCTTTTTTTTTCGACATTAATATTGAAGAATGATTTGGACCATTTTGGTAGGTTCAAATAATACTTGTATAATTTTTAGGGCCAGTTATGATTGATTTTGCTGAATTTAAGAACATAATTTTTCTTGAAATTTTGACAAATATTGTTTGTACTGTCCCATAATATTCCACTACAGGGCAGCATAGCGCCTCTGCTCCTTTGTGTGGCTGGTACTAGTACTTGGGCAATATTGTCAAATGTGATAACACAGAATGCCACACTTGGGACTGAAGTGAACGCTGCACAGACAATTTACCTCGGCTCAGACAGCATCAACAATTTCATAACAAACATCTTTGCGACAAAATTGCTAGCGTCCATTCAAGGCTGCATGACTAAGAATTTTACTCGAGCTATCTTGGCTATCTCCGATAAAAAGAAGGCATAAACATAATTGTCCTACGTATAGTGTGGGTACCTTGAGGCTTGATAAAAGACTCAATAACTCACGGGCGGGCTCGGAACTTTCTAACGTGGCGGCGGACATGCGCGCACTCTATAGTATCTGCACAATTCATCGATGTAATACACACACGTACGCACGCGCTCGCGATAATGTGTTTCCGATTTCCATCATTATATACACTGTTGGTCATAATGTTGGAATATTTCCAACTTCATTCATTTTCCCTATTTTTGCGCCTAATGAACTATTTTAGACTTTAAAAAATGATTATGTAATGTTTCCAAACTACCAATGTACAATGAATGGTTGAATGGGTTTGCATTTATTAATCAAGACTTTTGTTTTGAGCTTTGAAAGGCATGACCTTTCATGATGGGCCCCTTGCCTTCTCCAAAGCGTATGTCCAGCAAGTCATCATTATGTGTCATATTCTCAGCGTTAGCTTTAAAACTTTCAACCAAAATTGGCACATAGGCTCTCTAGGTCATATCACGTCCAACGCCATTGCCTACACGCCAAACGATGCTTGTGCTCCACCAGGAAGGGGTGTCAACAAGCAATGTCCACTGATTCGTTGGAACATCGCAGGCTACGATCTGCAAAATCCTCATACGTCATCGAGAGGAGGGGCAATTAAAGATACGGGAATCTCTATGACGTCCACAATTTACCACCAGGACAAATGATCGCAAATTGCTTAACCTGTGCCGTAGAAACCGGAAATGCCAAAATGGAGCCTTCGCCGTCTATTAAGAAAACACTATGGAATCAACGCTTTTCGCCAAACTGTAGATCAGAGATCCCTCTAACATGGTTACCGAGCAAGACAAACTACCAAGTGTCCACTCTAATCCATGCAACCGAGATTTACCGGACGTCCCTGGACTAGGGAGCCCAGAATATTGCCGCCTGGACACTAGAGATATGTCATCTTGATGGGTACGAGCCATAACATCCTTGACCGAATATATGGAGGACAAAGGGTTCGTCGATTACGTGACGAGAAGCGGGAAGATGTCTGTATTCACAAAACGACTTGAGGTTGTGACGGCCCAACGGTGGTATGGCTCGTAGTCGTACCCATTAAGATGACATATTACGAGTGTCCAGGCGGCGATCTTATGTACTCCCTAGTCCACGGACGTACTGTAAATCTTGGTTGCATGGTAGGGGCTGGACACTTGGTAGTTTGTCTTGCTAGGTGACCATTTATTTATTTATTTATTTATTTATTTCACATATTTATACAGAGTAACCTGAATTCAGCATATACAAATAGAACAGTAATCAATCATCAATACAAATCAAATTCATACAAATAAAAGCTGGTCTTCCACAGGGCTCTGTCTTCTGACAATTAACATGTACATCTAGTTATACATGACATACAATAAATAAACAAAATTTAATAAATTAATTTAAAATACATGTTTAAAACAGTGTTAAGTCTGAGTGTATATAATTTAAATACTTAAAAGAAAGAAAAAAACATTATGTAAGCTATAAAACACCGTGTCCGGTATAATAAATTACTAAATAATAAAACCATGACGACTAAAACAAACAACAAATCACAAGGGTGCATGTGGACATACTTAGACACATTCTCCCATACAAACGTAATCAAACTCATACACTCACATAATCAAGCAACACATGCGTAAAACTCTCATGCAATAGGATGAAACATACTGATCACTATTTATCATAATGAAGAGTCGCATCAATTCCTATTCACACAACAAGCAGCATATGTCCAAATGCACGTGGTTATTAAACAAAAACAAAAATATAATGCGAGGTGTAAAAGATACAATACAATAACTTATATACGCATAACTCGCTGACGTTTAAGACCATGCTAGAGCGATCTCTGATCTGCAGTTTGGCAGAAGGCGTCGATTTCATAGTGTTTTCTTCATAGACGGCGAAGGCTCCATTTTGGCATTTCCGGTTTCTACGGCACAGGTTAAGCAATTTGCGATCATTTGTCCTGGTGGTAAATTGTGGACGTCATAGAGATTCTCGTATCTTTAATTGCCCCTCCTCTCGATGACGTATGAGGATTTTACAGATCGTAGCCTGCGATGTTCCAACGAATCAGTGACATTGCTTGTTTACACCCCTTCCTGGTGGAGCACAAGCATCGTTTGGCGTGTAGGTAATGGCGTTGGACGGGATATGACCTAGAGAGCCTCTGTGCCAATTTTGGTTGAAAGTTTTGCAGCCAAATCTGAGAAATAACACATAATGATAACTTGCTGGACATACGCTTTTCAGAGGGAAAGGGGCCCATCATGAAAGGTTCTGCCTTTCAAAGCTCAAAACAAAAGGCTACATTAATTAATGCAAACCCATTCAACCATTTATTGTACATTGGTAGTTTGGAAATATTATATAATCATTATTTCTAGTCTGAAATGGTTCATTAGGCGCAAAAATAGGGAAAATGAATGAAGTTTGATCTAAAAAAAAAAATATTCCAACATTATGACCAACAGTGTATAATGAAATGCGATTGCATGTTACAAAAGATCCCGCAAAAGATGTGCGAATTGAGGGATCGAATCCGCTTGGGTAATTCACACCCTTTTTAAAGAATAACGTCGAAAAAATGTGCACCTAAAAAGGTACCCCTTTTTGAGAAAAACGTCGCAACCTGTGAACCTGAAAAGGTACCCTTTTTTAGGTTTTTGTGCGATCAGTGCTTGAAAAACACCCCTTTTTAAGGAAAACGTGGACGCCGCCGTGTACCTGAAAATGATACCCTTTCGACGCGGGTGCGTAGCCAGTCATGTTGAGAGTGACCCCCCCGGGGACCAGCCCACCCAAGCCGACGAAGCCTCGATCGCGCGCTGGTGATGTAAATGATTGGATGTAAAATCATTACAGCTCAGCTAGCTACAGTACAAGGCCCATGTGACATCGATAACGTGCATTAGACTCCCATATCCCTGGTATACCGTATACTGGGGAAATATCCACGTGTGATGTTGTTTGCGAAATTGCGTGCTGATCAACACTGGCGAAGTTATTTCTCGATTGAGTCAAGCTATACATGCATTGAGCTGAGCCGATCTGCAGCGGGAACGGGCGCGCCGCGGGGCCGCGGGAGGTAGTAACCGGTACAGGCATCGGCTCGATCTCAAGCTCATTTTCTGCAACGTCTCCTAAATCTTGAACTTGAGGAGCTGTTCTCTGTCTCATCTAGCTCATCTACTACTTCAAAACTCAAATCTAAATTCAGGTCGTCCGCCATTCGAGTTGTAGACTATACTCCTGCACGCAAACTATAGTATGCCGATTGCCGCGGCGATAGCAGAGATCCATACCCTCTCGCATACGTCATCGAGCTAGCGGCGAGTTCGGGGTGACTTTGGGCCTTGGTTTGGAGGGTGAATTGTTCTCATTTTCAATTTCGATAAAAAACAATATAAAAAAATATAAAAAAATCTGAATTTCTCGAGGCTTGTAAAGTACAAGATTACCTTCACAATCATACCAAATTCGACTCAATTTATAATCAATGAAGCAAAACTTTAAGCACTTAGAGAATTGTTTACATTAAGCGCTATATACATTTGATACATTTGTATTATGTAGTATTGGGTCTGCCGAGTCAGAGAATTGATGTGTCCAAGAAAGACAAATCGGATCTCAAGGTACCCCCATCATGCCCATGGAGTTTTTGGCCACGCTCATTTTCAAGCTGTATTTACAGTGGATTAAGGGTAGGCGAAATTTAAATAGCCCCAAAAATGAACCATTCGAAACTGCCGCTAGCAAGTGTTACATAATACTAGTGGGGGGGGGGGGGGGGCTTGGGTGGAAAGTCTTTCCCCCCTCCCCCCCCCCCCCCCCCCCCCCGAAAAAAGACTCACCGCTTGCTAAAAATTGGCAAACCCGCCATTACGCTATACCTGGTGCTGATGCAGATTTTTTTTTTCCAAAAAAACTTTTGCTCATTACGCCACTGCTAGCAACCCACCATATGTTGTGTACATTGTTTTCTGTTAATCTTTTTCACGAGCAGGCGTAAGAAGTAAAGTCGTTCAGTCAAATGAGTTGACAGGTTTATACAAGTGCCTGAAGTATTTTCATTTTATTGGTAACTGCTCGCAAATGACGTATAGGCTCTCATCAAACATGGCAAAGTTCAAACAGTCAAAACCTCTTTTCTTGCGCTACTGTTTTTGCTTAGATTTCATTCATAATTCATACTATCCTTCTTTTCTCCATTATCATTATAATAATAATTTGTATTATTATCATTACTATATTAGTAGTAGTAGTAGTAGTCGTAGTAGTATCATTAGTAATTATAATATTTAATATGCATTTAAGCACGCAATTCATAGTTATATCGTTTATAGTACTAATCAAACAAATAAATATTAGTATACACAATAATAACGAATCATTGTTGTCATAAGTTGTCCCTTATAAATAGCGGTCCTTATGCAAAGCGAGCATAACGCATTATGTTACTTATGGTCAAATGAAACAAACAACTGTGTATCATCAGCATAAATGTGATATGAGCGCAGCAAAACCGAGATTTTCATTGTTTTGAAAGTTACAAACAGCTTCCTCGAATCTGATTATTGATAATTTTGTTTTCCCCTCTTCGACATTATACCTTCCATTTTTCTACATCTTCATATTCTAAATTGTTTGGTCCCCAATCTTTTCATTAGGGGGAGGGGGCACTGCCCCCTACCCCCTTACATGATCGACGCCTCTGTTGGAGGGAGAGAGATAGGGGAATGTTGGCGGGTTCGTGAATTATAATTGACGCTGTCACAGTGTAGCAATCGTACTTTCTGAACGTCGAATAGAAATATCTTCGATATCATATAAGCTAATCCAAGCTAAACAATCATAAGTATGCTAACTACAAGTGCTGCACAATGTTTCTGAAGATGCAAATTAAGTTGAATTGTTGCCAATACGTATTAACACCACAATGCAGAAAGGAAAACTTGAATCTTTACCTACAGGGGGTTCTAGCTCATATAAAACAATAATATGCATACATATGCCAATTAGGTAAAAGCCATGTTGGATTTGATGATTTTGCGCTTGTGATACTTATTTATTGATTTATTGATTTATTGCGGTATATAAAAGACTGAACAAATAGTCCATGGACTAAAACAGTTCAGTTTACATGAATGATTACATACACAATTAAAGTAACTACAGCGTCTAGATGGCCTAATTTTCACAATTAGGCTCTCTATAATTATGTAATTTTTAAGAAAAAGAATTTGGGAGTCATTTCACATGAAATCAATCAATTAGTAAATATCTAATTGTCCTGGGAACGCCCCTTTTAAATCGCCAAAATCGATTATGCTGCCCTCTATCGGTGTAATGTCATCTCAGGCCCCCCCCCCCCCCCCCCCCCCAACTCAAAATGGAAGTTGGCCAAATTTGTAATGAAGAGAAGCACTGATTTTTATGTTAATTAGACTAGCTGCCATGGTAATATTAGCGTAAATTCATTCATAATAATGCGCGGGCACGAACTTCACAATTATCACGCACGAATTTATGGTATGCCTCTGTTATGACGTCACAATGAAAAACAATATTTTGCTCCTAGTAGGGAAATCCCCCGTTTCTTGACTGTGCGCAATTAACTAAATGAAATCGCGTAACTGTTAGTACTGCGCGTAACTAAAATAATAGAGATGAATTAAAATACTTAGCGTCTTTGGTATTAAGAAGTGCAATTTTCAGGGGGGTGTCACTGCTGCCAGAGTGCAGCGATTTTTGCTCATCGGAAGAGCCTACAACTGGTTGCATTATGGGCTACTTGGGAACTACAGTTAACCAATCACAGAGTAGTTCAAACGCGTCGTCACGGGATCGAGGTCAATAAAACAAGTTCATATGCATACGTCACAATGGCTCTCATTGTTCTCATAAGCGTGATGAAATCTAGGACAGTGCGCAGGAAAATATGCGCGATAGTCTACGCACTGCATAGCATGATGATTGGTCAAGTATTTCTAGGTCACTACGCGATGACGTAGAGAAGTAGGCTACGGGAGCTTCAAAAATCGGTTCACTCCGCCATGTTGCCCATGTACAAAGTCTATGGGACACGTGACTTGCGCGCGTTAAGTGAGCCTTCTAGTTATAAACGGGTTGGTTTGTTTATTCATACTTCTAAGGCAATTTTGCTGAAATGAAATGAAATGAAATGAAATGAAATGAAATGAAATTTATTATGAAATGAAATGTATTAATATCCTTTCACCCTTAACAAGGGTATTGAGGATAACAATATAAGAAATGTCTCATTGAATAATGTCACATAGTTATATACAATATGTACAAAGTATAATCATATAATATTTACAAAGTATAATGAAAACATCTAATATTTACAAAGTAATGTTCTCTAATTGTAAGTTTGTTATAAATTTATATGCAGGTGATGTAGTAATCAATAAATGAATTAAAGGCACTAAATGAATTAGTTACAAATTATTTAAGTTTCAGATTTATCACTGTGAAAATCTTAAATTTTAGATTTTACACTTAATGTTTGATTTTCAATATTGAAATACAAGCAGTGATAATTCTTTGTCGTATGTACAATAATATACAAAAGAAGTGAGAAGTGCGTGTTTAAATGCCATGGCAACTGCAAGTGCGCAGTGCGTAATTACTTTAGCTTTTTGCGTAATGTGTTATTTTATCCAATGAATCCACGTCTGGTAATTTCTTCAAATGAACAAACTCTGACGTACTACCTCATTTGCATGAACTTCCGTACTTGTTTTCAAAAACTTGCTGATGAAGGCGTGGCCTATCTCTGTGGATAAAACGCTATACGCTTATTCAGTTGGGCTTCTAGTATTTATATTGTATTTCTGTGTGTCATCTAAAGAACTTCGCCCTCTATAAATTCTCTAGTTGACGTAAGCCGATGAAGTGTCAATCGCGCTGCTGATTTTGGACCCTAAATGTGGGCGGGGCGTAAACTGGCTGCTAAGTGAGATTTGGCATCAGGAGATTAGCCTAAAATCACTACTGAGTTTATTTTCATGGAGTTGTTTTCTGCAGACCTAGTTAACAAGTCATCAACTATGAAATAAGTGCCAAAATACGTTGTATTATTTAGTGCCTTTAATATACACATTATACAAAATTATGAATTACAACAAACAAACAATAATGGACATTAAGTATATAGATAAGATTATAGGGCTAACAAGCAAATACTATGTGTGAATTTTACACAAAAGTTTATTGACTTACTACCAAATTAATTACCTAAAATGTCAATTATGTGCAATATAAGTCTATCCAATAAAATAAATGATGCAAAAATACTGCTGAAAACTGCTTATCTACTATAATAATGCCGGGTAATAAAATGAGAGTCGATATAGGGCCTAAATTTTCGATCCTAGCAGAATCTTCTTCAGAGGCTATAAAATGACAATTGTACAAACAAAAACATCATATATATACACATAGAGGTACACATGTAAACAACTAAGAAAGGGGGCGGAGACATGGAACAATGAAAAGGCTGTGAGTGGCCAATTGGGCTGGGCTGGGATTGGAGGAAATACACACAAAGATATGTTAGGGGTGGCATCAAATCTATCACTGTCGTCCTACCGCAGGATCCCGCTTGGGACGATTCGAGCACGCATTTGTACTAGAACATGCGGGTTCGACCGTTCCACGCGGTACGCTGCAGCCTCCCGATCAGCTGTCACAAGCTGTGGAAAGGAATTCGTCCCGCCGCAGCGGGACTCAAAGCGGCGGGTCGCGGCTTCCCGATTCTTGCCGCATGGCGCAGTGTACACGGACGTACAGCAAGTACATAATTTACATACACGCACGCGCACCGGTACCGACTATGACCGGCCTAGTGAAGAGCGTAAGCCATTGGGTTCGTAAAAGGTATAAGCGACGGAATGAGTTTGAATCTACATTTACCATATTCATAATCTACACCATTTTAGCTTTCCAATGCAATGATGTATGATAGTCCATGAAAAATAATTTCTCTTTGCAATAAATCGTTTGCACTAAAAAGTGATCCGTTACTGGTTGAGCTACGGTACTACTACTAGCAAGTCAAAACCTGCAGTCTTTACTTGTCAAAGTCATGCACTGTCACTCATACAAATCAGAATGTAGATTGTCATAACAATTTAATTTTGTTTTGTTTGTGCACAATGCAAACTCAATACAAACAAATCAGTAAACGTTAAATACATAACTTACTAACTTTAGAATAGAAGTAGGTTGAAAATTGGTTGTGCATCAGGCCTCAGCGCAGCTAGCTCAGGATTCGAATTGCATTATATGCATGCATGATCCGCGTACACTTGTAGTACGTATCGTAATAATTGTACGTCATCGAAAGCCAGCATGCAGCCGCGCCGGGGCAACCGCGTAGGTATACGCACCCGGCCGGGCCTAGCCTAGGTAGCTAGCTAGCGAAGTCTAGTACTGCGCGCTACGCACGCGGCGCTATATCAAATACCTCATTTGTATCGTACCGGGTACGGTACCCTGAGACCGCGGCATCCCGCGGCGGAACGATATCGTTCCCCCGCGGTAAGACCATGAATGTACATTCCCGTCCTCCTGCAGGGGATCGGGGAAAACAAATCGTTCTCAATCGTTCTGCGGTATCCCGCACCCCGCCGATCGGCCAGGCTCGGGCCCAAGCGGGATCCTGCGGTAGGATGACAGTGATAGATTTGACGCCACCCCTTATGTAACAAGGAGCATGATAGGAGGCATGATCAAAGGAGTACCATGAAGGATGGTAATTAGGGACATGAATAGTGAATGGAGGTGAGATGTGAATGGAGGTAAGATGAAAGGGCTTATAGTAAGGAGGCCAAAGTGGCCACAAAAGATTGAAGAGGGAGGTGTGAGGGGAGGGGGGGGGGGGGGTGAACAAAGGGGAGCTTGAGTGGAGGAGGTGGGATTAATGAAGAGTGGTGGTGGGGTGAAAAGGAATGCTGAAGGGGAGGGAGGGGGGATAAGAATGGGTGATGATCAATTGAAAGAAGAAGAATGAACAAGAGAAAGAAGGGTGTACACACCCTGAAACCCTGTAGAAAAATGGAAAATGAGAGTGTGATGTAGGTTTAACATTAGTTAGCAAGATATATACATGATATATAAATACGTATATATGAATATAAACAATATATGAAAATAATTACAACATCACAAATAAATAAGTCTTATGAAACTAATGCAGCTGACTGCCGATTAAAGTCCTGTGGGAAAACAGAAAGTGGGAGAAATGTAGATTGAACATAATTAAAAAGTGGTGCATGTGATATATCAATATGAAACAGATGAGCATATCAATATGTACAACTATATACAGTGTCAAACTATAACAAATGATAATCTAATATAAAGAAAAAGTGAGAGAATAGAGAACTATGGATGAAAATCGAGCAAAACAATGCATGGATATGGAGGGAAAATTAGAGAAACTGCTAATAAATGAGAGGGGAGCCTGTGGGAAAACAAGAGAATAATCAATGTTAGTTAAACAAACATGTAGGTGACAAGATGTAAATGTGAGAACATGCGAGTATACAGGTTATAATACAATCATACAAATCATACCAATGTGCAAAGCATAGTAAATGTGAATACAACAATTTATTCAAAAAGAAGCATGGAGATCTGTTGAGAAAAGGTAATGGAAGCAAAACAAAAACAAATCAAAGATGGCAAGCATATTAGGAGAATGTGCAAGATGAAGCTAAACACTGCCTTCTTGAATGTTGAGCCCACGGGGTTGGATTGTGCAGAGACATCTCATCCAGTGTTTTTCCCTGCTGGTGCGTAGTGAATCTGGACGGTTGCCTAGAGATTCTATGCCCTGTAGAATCATGTCATGTTAGGTAGGTTGAAATGATGGCCAACTGGGGTGTCGAGCTTGGATGTGTGGACGGTGGATCTGTGTCCATAGAAGCGTCTCTTGAGAGTGGTCTTGGTTTCACCTACATACTGGATGCGGCAGACTCGGCAGGTGATCAGGTAAACAACGTTGGTGGTGGTGCATGTGATGTTACCTTTGGTGTGAAAAGAGAGGTTGTTAGAGTGGCTGGTGAAAGAATCGCCCTGGGAGAGATGAACCTTGCATATGACGCATCTGTCAGCTGTGCACTTGAAGGTGCCATGCTGTGTGGGAGAAGAATCATTAGTGAGAGAAGGGACTTCAGCACGAACGATGAGATCCTTGAGGTTTCGGGGGCGTCGGTAGGCTAGAATTGGCTGGTCAGGGACAGCATGTTGGAGCCGGTCGGAGGTGTGGAGGATGTGGTGATTATCGTGGAGGATGGTACGGAGGGGAGGTAAGTTGGGATGGAAGGTGGTCACAAGGGGTAACACGCTGGTGGTGGTCTGGTTGTGAGTCTTCTGTTTGAGGACATCAGATCTGAGGAGAGAACGAACTTTGTTAATGGCTTGTGTAACTGTTCTAGCACTGTGACCCCTAGATGTGAGATGTTCCTTGAGATTTCTAGCGTGAAGGGAAAAGTCGGAATCTTTGGAGCAGATGCGGCGGAGTCGGAGAGCTTGGCTGTAAGCGATGCCAGTCTTGCAGTGACGGGGATGGCAACTAGTGGAATGAAGGTATTGGTGGGTGTCTGTCGGTTTGGTGTAGAGATCTGTGGTGATATGGCCGTTTGCCTTCTTGACGGTGACATCGAGGAAGTGCGTCTCATCTGGGGAGAAATCGGAAGTGAACTTGATGGTCCTGTGAAAGGAATTCATGTGGTCAATGAATGTGTGGAGGCTGTCATCATCGCTGGTCCAGATGAAGAAGACGTCGTCAATGTAACGCCACCAGATCCATGGGCGGCAAGGAGCTGAATCCAACATTTGCTGTTCGAGCTTGGTCATGAAGAGACAGGCAAATGAGGGAGCCATACGGGTACCCATTGCCGTGCCAAAAACCTGTAGATAGTGTTGATCCAAGAAAGTGAAGTTGTTTTTGGTTAGTACATGGGACATGAGAGATTTGATGTCAGAAATGGGTGGGTTGGAGTGACCGCTCCTGGTCAAAGCTTCACATGATGCAGCGACTCCTTCGTCGAAAGGGATGTTGGTGTACAGGGAAGAAACATCAAAAGTGCCAATGATGGCAGTCTCTGGTATTTGATCCTTGATGGCTTCAAGTTTCCTAAGAAAGTCAGGGGTGTCATGGATGTAGGAAGGTGCTAGATGGACAAGAGGTTTAATGTGATGATCGACAAAGAGAGAAATGTTCTCTGTGGGTGAACCATTTCCCGATAGGATAGGACGACCTGGATTCCCTGGTTTGTGTATCTTGGGGAGAAGGTAGAATCTGGCAGGTTTAGTATTGACGGGGGAGAGAAATTTGTGAGCTTTTTTGGAGAGGTGTTCACGAGCCTTCATGTCATCCAGTGTCTGCTGTATCTGCTGAGAGAATTCAGATGTGGGGTCAGAGTTGAGCACAGAATAGTGTGAACGATTGTTGAGGTGTTTCATGGCCTCGTCGATGTATTGTTGGTGGTCCATGACGACGACGGCCGATCCTTTGTCTGCTGGCTTGATGATGATGTCGGTCCTGTTTTTGAGGGAAGTGAGAGCTTGGCGTTCTTCATGAGGGAGGTTGTCGTGCGTGTTGCTGGGGATATCTGAGGAGAGAACTTGTGAACTAACTGCCTGCACATACGTTTCGAGGGCTGGAACTCTGTTCTTGGGGGGTACCCAGCTGCTTTTCTGTCGGAAGGGTTCAGGTTGAGATGGGGGTTCATCGAGGAAGTATTCCTTGAGGCGGATGAAGCGATAGAAGGAAGACAAATCCTGGTTGAGTGAGATCTGATTGACAGCTGGTGGGGTGGGGCAGAAGTTGAGACCTTTGGAGAGAAGGGAGGATTCTGATGTGGAGAGGGGGGCAGATGAGAGATTGACAACTGTTTGGGGTGAAACAGCAGTGTTATTAGTACATCGGGTGAATCTACGTGTCCCTTGGCGTTTTCTGGTGAGATTGCCAATTTTCCGGTTTCTACGCTGGAGGAGATCAGACCTGTGCTTAGACAAACAAGAATCAATTTCGTCATTGTATTTGATCCACTGGGCATCGCTGCAACACGAACGTAGATCATCTTCCAATCGGTTGATGTCAGCTGCGAAGGAATCAAGGGAAGAGGCACATTGTTCAGCGAGGATGTTGATCAACTGTATAGATGCTCCATACAGAGTCTGATTCCAGCGTTTGTAAAGCTGTGGTGGAAGTGTACCGAGAGCAGGATTGCATTGGAGTAGAAGACCTGTGGGTATGATACGATTGAGGGAGTAAAATCTGTAGTTATCCTGATGAAAAGAGTAGTTGAGGGCCTTCAGCTTGGTTTTCCTGAGTTGGTGAAATAGAGGAAGATGGTCAGCCATGGTGTAAATGGAACTAAGGAACACAGATAAGGCTAACCAAAGGTGCAGATACATATCCAAGAATGATGAAGTGAATGTGCAAGTGTACGGACAGGTGAACCTGAATGTCAAAAGAGAATATGTTAAGCAAAATACAAAACGGGATATTACAAATCCCAAAGCTTCCGGGGGCTTCGCCCCCTGGACCCCCAATAAGCTTTCCAATGTGGGTATCCCTTGACTTATTCTATTCAGGATTCCATCATGATGATTGCAATCGACAGTATTTGTCTATCAGGTCAAAATGTATCCATACTTGGACAGTGCCCTCATCATAACAGGATGCTTGCAATGTGCACTTAATAATCTTCCAATCTCTAAATAGCTAATTCAAAAGGCTATTAACTAAAGAATAGTTAACTCTATATTTACATATAGACAACATCTTTATATCTGGATATTACAACTCCCAAAGCTTCCGGGGGCTCCGCCCCCTGGACCGCCAATAAGCTTCCCAACGTGGTATCCCATGACTGATGCTATTCAGGGTTCCATCAGAATGCTTGCAATATATGTTTCTATCAGGCTAAAGTTCATATTGGACAAAGCCCAGCTCATAACATGATGCTTGCAATGTGCACTTAATAATCTTCCAATTTCTAAACAGCTGAATTAAAAAGCTTTGCCCCTCCTCCCCTCAGCCATAAAACCTGGGCACGCTGCTGGGTTGTCGCTTCGCTCCCTCGCCAGAGATGGTCAAAATGACGAATCATCCCCCCAATGGCGAGAAGAAATCGACGCCCTTCGTATGGACATGTCTTGAGGATGCCTGATGCAAGGGACACAAAAAGAATGTACTACTGGAAACCACGGAAGAAAAGACCAATAGGCCGACCAAGAAAAAGATGGGAGGATCAGATCAAAGAAATCACACAGAAAGAGGAGAGCAACTTCCAGAAAGTCAAAGCATTGACTCTTGACCGGACGAAGTGGAGGAGTTTTACGAGGCTGTTAACTGACAGGCCAACTGGCCTACAGGCGTCAGGGTGAGAAGGTGAGAAGTTTGTAATGTAATGATGCAGGTTTTGGTTACTAAAATTCAGTTTCACCAAAACTGCACTCTCCTTACCAGAACTCAACCATCCCTTTAAAGCAATTGCTTATAAGCACCCACATTTGGGGACAATAATGGGGGTCTAGGGGGAGGAGCCCCCAGATGCTTTTAGATATCAGACATTTGCAACTCCTATCATGGGTGTTAAAATTGTATAAAATAGTGAACCTACTCGTAACGTATTTTTAAAGGGCATAGCGAGGAAAAGATTGAGCCCTGCATGAGATGGATCCACGTGATCCTGTATAATATAGAGCCATCGATATAGTCAAGGGCATTGAGCTCCCATGAAACTAAGCAAGGGCGTCAACAACTTCTCAAAAGTGGAGGGGGGACATTGCGAGGAAGCGAAGCTACCGAGCGGGGGAGGATGTGGGAGCGGGTGTCCGGCCCTCCCACAGTAGGGAGCTTTTGTATTCTTGGGCGTGAAATTAAACGTAATATGAAGTATATAAGTATGGAACCAAACATACATAATGACAAAGGGAGCAGGACTATCTCCAATTTGCCTTCAGCGCATATGGACCGTATTGACTGAAAGATATATTATTTCAGATTATTTTATTTTCTGTGACGGTGTGCTAAACTTCGCTTGAGGTGTGCGTTTGAGAAATTACACTGCCCAACACATTTCGAAAGGTGAGTTCCCGCAACCGAAATAAAACTTGCAAAATGAGAAACTGTACGCGACAAAAAAGAGATTTACAGCCTTTTTCAAACTAAAAATAACAGCTATTTTGAAGATTAATTATTGATAAATGTGTCTTTCCCCTCTTTGGCATTATGTCACTCGATTTTTTTCTTCCTCATTTTAGGAGTTATTGGGGGGGGGGGGGGGGGGGAGGGGGCGAAATAATATGTTCGCCCCCTCAATATTTTCATGGGGGGGGGGGGGGGGGACCGCCTCCCTGCCCCCCAGGATCGACGCCCCTGGCTGTTGAGTGTAATGGTCTAAAACCAGATTGTTCTTATGATAAGAGTTTATTACTATTTAACAAATCATACAATTGTTTATGCACAGCCTTTTCCAATATTTTAGAAAGAATTGGCAGTATCGAAAATGACTTATTTCAAATGCACTACCTTTGTGTATAGGTGTTATACGTGTGATGTATATCCTTCTGTAGTCAACCATCAGTACCATCACTTATATGTACAACGCCCTCTATCTATCAAATTTGGAGAAAACGCGAGCATTGGGCATCCGGGCGGAAATTTGCTCAAACGTCGGCATCGGATAGCCCGGGGGGCCACTCACCTATATTGCTGTACACACGCGCGACCAACAAAACGCGTAAAAAGGGTACTTTTTGCCGATCATGGCGCGTCACGCGCGTGACGCGTTTAGGGTGTCAAAAAGGCCAAAATCAGAAAAAAGGGTATGTTTGTGGAGTTAAACAAATACGCGTTTAGGGTATCTTTTTCTCCAAACTTGTTTCTTTGAGGAAATTGACGTAGACCTTGTTTAGGGGTATGTTTAGGGGTTATAGTTGTTTAGGGGGCCAAATTGTCAAAAAAGCACGCGAAAATACTTGAATAGGGTATAAATTTGACCAATGGATAAAACTTGTTTAGGGTGGGTTTGAAAAACCTGTGGTCGCGCGTGTCTACAGAAATATAGTTGAGTGGGCCCCCCGGGTCGGATAGTGTTCGCGGCGCACGGCTGTGTTTAGACCGCGGGGGTCTCGGCAAATTCGGATCCTACCATCCGTTTTTTTTACGACTGTCATCGCACTCACCCATTCCGTGGGTTCATCTACCCGTGCGATAACACCGAGAGACTCCATGCGGTCTAATTCCTCTGGCACCTTATCGCGCAGCACATGCGGTATCGTCCTAGGGGGGCATTTCACAGGGTCGACATCTCTGCGTAATGATATGTCATATTCGTGATTACATAATCGACCAAGACCTGCAAAAAGGTCTTTGTTCGCCTCGATCGCATCCGAATCGCTTGCGATTGCGTTATCATGGTTTCTACCATTTCGCGGGCTTTGGCTCCGGGGAGCGTGGTCATACACGGCATGTCGGCGGGGGGGGGGGGGGGGGGGGGGGGCGTTTTTGCGCGCTTGGGCTCGGGGGGTGGGGCATCTGGAATAAGGAGCTTGAAATTTGATCCTTAAACGCGAATGCCCTGAGTAAGCAAGAGCTCAATCTTGTCTGGAGGTGCTTGAAAAAACGCAAGCAATTGCTTATCAAGACAAGTAAACGGTTCGTTTTCTGCATAAGGTTTTAAGCAATTGCTTGTTTGGTAAGCAATTGCTTACGAGCAGTAAGCAATTGCTTGTGCTTGTAAGCAAATGCATTTGCTTGCAAGCAATTGCTTGTTTTCATACATACCGTTTCAAGCAAAAGGCTAGCACAAGCAATTGCTTCTTTTTATGCATACGGCCCAATATCGTGAATTAGACGGAAATACAAACAAAAATACAATAACAAATAAACATCAGCATGCATTCATCTACCCCTATCACCCTACCCAATAGACACATTATAACTGAGTTTTATAGTAAAACCAGTATAAATATAACAGTAATAATGGGTCGAGATAGTAACGGATGATATTTTGAAATGGGGGACGGACACAGAACAACACGATGCAAGACTAGCAGCATTCTTGCAGAGCGTGAGAAAGTCGGGCCTGAAATTAAAATGGTCGCGACGGTGTGACTCCAAGCCCAGATAGAATCACTGCGATTACGCAAATCCCAGACCCCAAAAACATAAAGGAACTTGAAACGTTCTTAGGTATGAACACGAACCCGAATTTATCCGAAATGACTGCCCCATTGCGCCAGCTGACACAAAATGGTATCGCATGGCATTGGGACCCCGAGCACACGAGTGCGGTCAAAGCATTGAAACTAGCCATATCTGCCGCCGCGGTATTGAAGCTATACCATGGCAACGAGCCCGTTTCCTTGGCGACAGAAGCCTCGAACCAAGGATTCGGTGCAGTGTTGACGCAAGGGGATGATAGCCCAATAGCGTACGGATCTAGGCGCGTAACTGACGCTGAAAAAAATACGCACCGATCGAGAAGGATATGTGCGCCATCCTTTTCGCGTGCAGAAAATTCCATGATTACGTATATGGTCAGAAAGTAACCATCACCACTGACCATAAACCGCTAATAGGAATATTTGCGAAACCCCTGCGTAAGCTAAGCCCAAGACTGCAGCGAATGAGATTGCATCTCATGCAATATGACATTGAACTGCAGTGGAAGCCAGGCAGGGAAATATTCGTGCCGGACGCACTGAGCAGGCTGCTGCCCGAAAGCACCCCACATGGTGCGAGCGACCCCGAAATTCCGATACATGTGGACGCGATAGAATGCGCCATGCATATGTCTGAACGCAGACTAGAACATTTCAGACTGGAGACAGAACGCGACCCTGTTCTCCAAAAGATACGTATGTACATACGCACGGAATGGCCCAAATATAGACGCGATCTTCCGCATGAGGTAACGCCGTTCCACTCGTTTAGAGACGAGCTAGTTGAGATAGACGGGCTTATCTTGAAATAAAATAGGCTTGTAGTTCCCAAAAGCTTACAAAGGGATATGCTGAACGCGCTCCATGAATCCCACTTGGGAGTAGTGAAACAGAAGCTCCGAGACCGCCAGGTGTTCTTCTGGCAAGGTATGAACGCGCAAATCGAGGACAAAGTGTCGAGATGCTCTATATGCCAGTCCACTCGCAAAGCGCAATTTCAGTCAGAACCGCTCATCACCGGCCCAATTACTGAACGGTAGATTGCTCCGAAGTCGTATTCCCATCCCGGAAACGCTCCTTTGACCACACAGCGTGCCCCCCCCCCCCCCCCCCCCCCCCCATGCAAGGCTATCTCAAAGCGAGACAGAGTAAACAACAAGGATACTTTGATGCACGTGCACGCCCCAAACCCCTTCCCCCGCTGCGACAAGAGCAGAAAGTGGTATTTCGCAAAGATGACACGTGGCCAACTGGTCATGTAGCTAGAGCATCCCCATCCCCGCTTGGTTACGTCATCAAAACCGAGCATGGTGAATACAGACCGTATCAAAAAAAGCGTTACACTTTTGAAATTTTTTTCAAAATTACATTTTTATATATTTATAAGATTTGTTCATGTCGATGGATGCCCAATGGTCTCATCTATCAAGTGCCACTAACAAAACAAATTTTCGTTCACGCTTGGGCAAACACTGACTGTTTTTGTACAGAGTGTCAAAAATGTCTTGCGCCAATTTGAAAGAAGGGGGACAATTAAACCAGGAGACCGAATAAGTACTCCCATTCAAACAAATTGCTCTTTGCCATGAATTTAAGATTATTTTATGATAGTGTAATCATTTTGTGGCAATTTTCTATCATAATTTATGAGCAAATGAGGTCGACAAGACTGGCAAGGTGCCCCAGGAGGGTAAGCCAGACGCTCGCCGGAGATTCTGGCCCGGCGAGTAACTGGCCGACGAGACGGAGGACGGCGGACACGGGGTGCGGGGCCAGCCATGCCCGGTGCCGGGGGATGTCCAGAACGGCTCCCAGATAGGTGGATACGCGTTGGGGAACGAGCGAAGATTTCTCCCGGTTCACCAAGAAGCCCAGTGAACGAACTGTTGAGAGCGTGAGCTCGACATGATGAAGGAGGATGGACTCCGAGGAGGCGATCAGGAGCCAGTCGTCCAGATAGTAGAACATCCGAATGCCCTTGGTGCGGAGGTAGGCCACGACCGTGGCCACTACCCGCGTGAACACGCGGGGGGAAGACTTTAGACCGAATGATAGAGCCGTGTAGACAAAACAGCGACCGCCGAAGTGGAAGCCGAGTAGCCGCTGAGACGCGGGATCTACGGGGACATGAAGGTAAGCGTCCTGCAAATCTATTGACGCGGCCCAATCCCCGGGTTCTAAACCCCTCAAAAAAAGTTCGGAAACTCAACTTTGATCGATTATATCACTCTTATTGTCAGATTGTATTTTTTCTTTTAGTGCCATTACAATGCATGATGATTTCCCTTTAAAATGGTACATTATTTGTCATTTATGTCAAATCAGGGAATACGCAGTGCGTTTCAGAATGGAGGACGGTCAGAAGACAAATGTCGCAAAATGGGCCGAAAGTATTCAGTTGGGAAATTTGACTCTTGTGTCGTATTTTTTAATGGTCAAGTTGTATCGAAGATTGTAGTGTGTTCAAAGGATTTAAACTTATCACATTTGGTATCATTTTAAAGCCCATGTGTGTATCTTTTCAATACGATTATGTCCGTAACAATTTTATTAACAGGTTAAGTATGGTACAGCTGAATATGGGGAGGGCCGAAAGTGAAATGTTGCAAAATGCATTTCATTTTGTGAAATTGAAGGCGTTGCATCGAAAAACGACTATTGGAGGAGATGTTTTGGGGTTTTACATTGCATAATTATCAGTAAATTTAAAATCATGTGAAAGCGTGTTTATTTTCCCTTAAAATCATGTCTCACCTGTAATAATTATGCAATTGGGGTGTGTGTAGTAAAACCGGATATGGGGGTATATTAATTCTATGAATTTAAGACCGTGGCTTCTTGTTTTAAGATTCCGGTAAGATATTGTTGTATTAATCATAACTCTATCATCATTCCGTGTTGCACTATCGGAAAGCTCGTTAATTTATCTTTAATATGATATTTCATTTGCAATGATTATGCTAAATGTGAGTGTGCAGTACAGGATTAGGAAACTCACAAACTTGATGTATTGAAAATGCATCAAATTTCTCTAAACCTACGCAAACTGGCCAGAACTGGCATATTAGCGCCCTCTTTGACCGTGTAGGTATGCACTTATTACCACATATCAAACGGTAGAACGTCGACCTTGCAACGTCTCATTTTGAGCCCCATACATTGAGAGGTACTACACACACCTCAATCACATAACCAGTATGAATGGGGCATTATTTTATTGACAAATTAACACGCTTCAACATGATGTTGAATTTCATAATGATTATGTAAAGTAAAAGTACTAAGATATCCCCACAAAAAGTCATTTTTGGATGCAACGCCTTCAATTTCACACAATCAAATGCATTTTGTTTACATTTTGCTGTCGATCCTCCCCAATATTCACCTTAATTGTACCTACCCGGCTTTTATAATCATTCCAAGTGAGGTGTCATTGGAAAGATAATTAAACAGGCTTTTGTCTGACACCATATTCAACAGTATCTCTTCATTGTCAAGATATTCATCGTCGACAGAATTTGAACTTGAGAAAGACCGTGATATGGGTGTCAGACCTTCCAACTGAAGTTTGTTGGCGCATTTTGTGACATTTCACTTCTGACATTCCCCCATTCTCAAATATACTACGCATACCTCGTGCTCGTGATGCTTACGAATTTGGTATCATTTTAAAGAGGTATACACACTCTTTCAAGTGATACCAAATATAACCATTATGATTTCATAAGAAAATAGATATAATCGATCAAACTTGAGTTTCCGAACTTTTTATGAGGGGTTTATTTGGGGCAGGATTGAGGGTAGGGTCTCCATCCTGAAGTGCTGGTCTGAAATATACATGTTGAGATGCTTCCGATTGATAATCATACGCTGGCCTCCGGACCGCTTCGGCACCAGGAAAACGGGAGCCAGGCACAGCGAGGGATCGTCTCGTACCTGAGAAATGGCATGCTTCCCGAGGAGGGAGGTTATCTCCGACAAGCATGCCTCGTAGGCGGTTGGGTCGCGCGGCACCGTGAGAACCGTCTGATACACCCTGGGAACGATGGGGACAGATCTATGGTGAGACCGCGAGCTACGATAGAAAGCACGAGCGCGTCGTCCGTCACGTCTCGCCAGCGGTGCCGGAACAGACCAGACGACCGCCTACGAGGGCCCGGGTGGACGGCGAGATCCGGCGGCTCTCGAGGCGGCACCTCCCCACCGGGGGGCTGCACTCGCGAACCCGAGAGCGAAAGGAGCGAGAGGGAAAGGAGCGAGAGGGTGCCCTCCCTCCTCGGGAAAAACCCGGCCGAGACATGGGTTGAAAACGACACCTCTGACGCCCTTTTATGGGAATCAATTTCCTTATCCAGGCAGTCCGTAAGCCTGCCCGCAAACAAGTCTGGGCCGTGGAATGGAAGGGTCTGAGATATCAGACTTTCGGCCTGGTCATGCAGACCCAGAGGCTCGAGAGCCAGGCGGCGACGCTGGCGAGTACCATAGAAGGCAGTCCGTGCAGCCTGGGCGTACATCATCTCTGCGATAGAGAGCGACAAGGAGCCGGCGGTCATAGGCGCCGGAAGTGGGGGGGGGGGGGGGGGGCAGGGGGGGGGGGGGGGGCGGCCGCCCCCCCAATCAAAAAAGTGGGGGGGCAAAACAAGTTTTTGCCCCCCCAAAAAGCCCCCCCCCCCCCCCCTCCAAAAAAAAAAAAAAAAAAAAAGAAAGAAAGAAAGAAAAGGAAGAAGTGTGGGAAAGAAAAAAGAAAATGTATGAGCCGATACTTGTTAATTCTAACGTTTGAAAACTAATTCATACGGCTATTTTAAGTTTTCGCTGCGCGCTTCGCGTGCAAACAAATTATCTCAGTTTGTTGTGTAACTTGCGTATGGTACTTGTGGGGTGGGGTTTTCTGTACCGGGCCACGTAGTTCCTGTGAAGGCTGTCATTGCTCTGGCTGTTTGTGTGACGTGCACCAAATTGCTCCATTTCAAGTATATAAATGCAAAATCTTCCCCGTGGGATGGGGATACCCCCTCCCAAACCCTCCCCCTCTGCTCTGCTCCAGCCCTCGGTCGCTTCGCTCCCTCGTGACTCATTTTTGGCTGTAAGCTATGTTGTTGTATCATACATAAAGTGGCATATGGTTTATGTATTTATGCACCGGATTGCACCATTTCAAGTATATAAATGCAAAATCTTCCCCGTGGGAGGGGGATACCCCCTCCCAAACCCTCCCCCTCTGGCTCTCCCCAGCCCTCGGTCGCTTCGTTCCCTCGGGACTCATTTTTGGCTGTAAGCTATGATGTTGGATCATACATAATGTGGCATATGCTTTATGTTTTTACGCACCAGATTGCACCAATTCAAGTATATAAAAGAAAAATCTTCCCCGTGGGAGGGGGATACCCCCTCCCAAACCCTCCCCCTCTGGCTCTCCCCAGCCCTCGGTCGCTTCGTTCCCTCGGGACTCATTTTTGGCTGTAAGCTATGATGTTGGATCATACATAATGTGGCATATGCTTTATGTTTTTACGCACCAGATTGCACCAATTCAAGTATATAAAAGAAAAATCTTCCCCGTGGGAGGGGGATACCCCCTCCCAAACCCTCCCCCTCTGGCTCTGACCCAGCCCTCGGTCGCTTCGCTCCCTCGGGACTCATTTTTGGCTGTAAGCTATGATGTTGGATCATACATAATGTGGCATATGCTTTATGTTTTTACGCACCAGATTGCACCAATTCAAGTATATAAATGCAAAATCTTCCCCGTGGGGAGGGGGATACCCCCTCCGAAACCCTCCCCCTCTGTCTCTACCCCAGCCCTCGGTCGCTTCGCTCCCTCGGGACTCATTTTTGGCTGTAAGCTATGTTGTTGGATCATACATAATGTGGCATATTGGTTTATGTTTTTCTCCACCAGATTGCACCAATTCAAGTATATAAAAGAAAAATCTTCCCCGTGGGAGGGGGATACCCCCTCCCAAACCCTCCCCCTCTGGCTCTCCCCAGCCCTCGGTCGCTTCGTTCCCTCGGGACTCATTTTTGGCTGTAAGCTATGATGTTGGATCATACATAATGTGGCATATGCTTTATGTTTTTACGCACCAGATTGCACCAATTCAAGTATATAAAAGAAAAATCTTCCCCGTGGGAGGGGGATACCCCCTCCCAAACCCTCCCCCTCTGGCTCTGACCCAGCCCTCGGTCGCTTCGCTCCCTCGGGACTCATTTTTGGCTGTAAGCTATGATGTTGGATCATACATAATGTGGCATATGCTTTATGTTTTTACGCACCAGATTGCACCAATTCAAGTATATAAATGCAAAATCTTCCCCGTGGGAGGGGGATACCCCCTCCGAAACCCTCCCCCTCTGTCTCTACCCCAGCCCTCGGTCGCTTCGCTCCCTCGGGACTCATTTTTGGCTGTAAGCTATGTTGTTGGATCATACATAATGTGGCATATTGGTTTATGTTTTTCTCCACCAGATTGCACAATTTCAAGTCCCCAAATGCAAAAGCTCATTACCGTGAGAGGGGGGGACACCCTCCTCCACCCCCCCCCCCCCCCCCCCCCCGCTCAGTCACTTCGCTCCCTCGGGCTTGTCGCTGTATCCTCGCAATGTCTCACTATCACCTCTGGCAACCCTGTGAGTGTGGTTGGGCATGAGCCCCTAAACACATAAATCGTGAGCCCCCTTAGGGTTTCCCCCCCCCCCCCCCCAATCCAAAACTGCTTCCGGCGCGCCTGCCGGCGGTAGCTCTGTCCTCCTGCGAGACACCAAGTTCCTCGGCTCTCACTAGCAGATCCTGTAGAGCCGCCATAAAAACAGACAACCGCATCGAGGATATCGCAAGAGCGGAGACATGAACCCACCTGGAATCCTCCTTTTTGAACGGTTTAGCCGCCAGAGCGGCCGCCCGACCCATGGACGAAGCACGGACTCGACCGACAGGTTAGCCTCAAAATCCGGGTCGTGGAATTGGAAGGCGTTCCTGATACCCGGGGGGCCTAACTTTTGGGGATACTCCTCCCCTATGCGGTCGTATTCCCGAACGAAATCCTTGGGTAAGGCAATTCCCGGGTTTGTATGGGTCTTATTTTCTAGAAAGAGCCGAGGGGCCTGCTGGGGTTCGGGTTGCGGATCCCCTGCCGTGGACCCATACTCATTGGGGAGATAGAAAGCCAGTAAGGCCTGAGCTTCTCGGCCGATCTGGCAGGCCCGCGGAATGGAATCCGCTCTAGAAACCACGGAATAAGAATCATCTCTGGGCGGCACCAAAAACCCTGGGGAATCAGATAAGGACCCAGGGGAGGCGGCCTGAAAGGGATCGGGTCCCGGTGGCGAAAACCCCATGGGGCCCGAAGCCCGCGGCGAGCCATGGGAGCCTGGATTAGGGTGAGCCAGGAGAGGGGTCTCCTCCCCGGGAGGGGCCCCCATAGTGGCCGGCGGGGGCAAGTGGTGGGCCGGAGGAGGTCCCTGGTTAGCATTAGACCAGGCCCAGAATGCCCTAACCTGCGAGAAAAGCTCTGCCTGGCCCTGGGAAGGACCAGGGGTAGCGACCACGGGTGGTTCCGGCCTATGAATCACGGGCGCCGTAGACCGGGGGGTCAACTCCGGCATAGGCAGGCACGGCTGAGGCCGAGGACCGGGGGGTAGCGGAGCCTGGGTGCCTGCAGCCGCCGGTATGGCTAACAACTGTTCCCACGCCCGGTGGGCGCTTGAACCCCCGACCCCTGGGGCCGTTTTCTTCCGAGCGCCCGGGCCATCCGCCCTGCCAGGTAGGGAGGAAATGGCGCCCTTCTTCTCCTTCTTAGCCTTGGATGAGCCGGGCTTTTCAGGGTTTTGGTTGCCTTGGGTACAATTTTCTTCCGCTTCTTCTTTTGCGCCAACCCTTCCCAGGAGGTAGGCGCGGCAACGTTCATCAACACCTCTCCCGGCACGAAAATTGCGGGTTTCCTGTACAGAATCTATGGGGGCACAATCTTGACCAATAAATGTTGTGAATTCTTGATAAAAACGTTAATATCTTGAAAAATGAAAGGTTTCAGAATACAAATTTGGTATCAAATTAAAGCTTACTTATCAAACTGTATTATGGCTTATCATATTTAGGCTTTACTCTATATTACATTCATCTAGTGACTCCTAATTGATTATTTAAAAAAAGAAATTCATGAAGTATGAATGAAAAAATCTCCTGTAAAATAATAATTTAACCCATACAATATTATATTGCTGTCAAGGTATAAGTCTGCTCTGCACGAAAACATTATAATTTCTTGTCTAGAGCTACTTTAGAAAAAGTTATCAGAAAACTATTGACCTCTAAGACTGTAAACAAAATTTCATGTTTTGGCCAATATGAACAATTAAAGGGATAGTTGAGTTTTGGTAGAGAGGACGCTAGACTACTTATTTTTTTATGAGGTAATGAAAAACTGAGTGTAAAATTTGAAAGAGCATAATATTTAAATAATAAAATCATCTTTGTTTGATCAAAATCGGTTCAGAGATGGCTGAAATATCCATAAATCTAACAATTTGTAATAAAGCTGGGGCCCAGGTTTATTAGAGAATTTTGAACCAGCCGTTAAAAATTCAAAAAAATGCTTCCTCTTTTCAAAAAGTTACAAAATAGGTATTTAAATAGTTGTTGGTTATTTCTCTATCTAATCACTATTTCAACAAAACATCACATGCACAATATTTTATACAAAATGGTTGAAACCGATGAGTGTTTAGAGAGCGCCCTCTTACGTTTTAATGGCTCTTTTTGAATGATAACATGATTACATGGGTAATTTCCTTTCAGAAAATGTATAGTTTCGATAGGGTAGGGGGTCTTCCTCAGAAAATATTGGCTCTCGACTGTAACATTGTCCCGCAGAAGCCCAAAATGGCATGTAACGCAAAAGGAGGCGACCTCACGACGCATGATATACAAGCGAAAGGTGAACTAATACATACAGCTTCGGTTTCTTCCGATATATAAATAATTGCAAAGAATAATCATAACCGAAGCTGTATGTATTAGTTCACCTTTCGCTTGTATTCACTCTATTGTGATCCAGCTGAAGTAAGGCGGCTTGCATTGTTCGTAACTCCTTCCCCATGAATACTTGAGCACAAAGGGCCGAGAGATTGGCTTGCCAATGACTCTAATTGGATCTGTCTTCAATCACACGGTCCCCGTGGCCTAGTGGTTAAGGCATCGGCGTTCCAAGCCGGATACCCAGGTTCGAGTCCTGGGGCTTGTTGCAAGAAAGGATCCTATCTTTAGGACGTCCTAAATGTCACGTGACTTTTATGTGACTACGACTGAATTACGTACACTTAGGACATTTGTCCTAACTTCACGATCGGAACAAACCCCATTATCGGTCAAATGTAAACATGTTTTATGGAAAGCTTGCGTTATTTCAATCGGTGAGAAGGGAACACGATATAAAATGAACTAAACTATGTATGATTCCATTTGGAATAATAAATAAAATATGAGTTATCAATGGCACCGAATGGGGTAGGGAATGAATCCCCTTATAACACGAGGGAAGTGTAATGTACAAATTTCACTACCCCCCCCCCCCCCCCCCCCATAATGACGAATGATTGCGAACTTGAATATGATGGTAAAGATGAAATATTTTTCGTTTGTGTCCCCACTTTACCTTTTCCCCTTGAGTGTGTGTGTGTGTGTGTGTGTGTGTGTGTGTGTGTGTGTGTGTGTGTGTGCGTGTGTGTGTGTGCGTGTGTGTGCGCGCGTGTGCGTGCGTGTGTGTGTATGTTCGCGCGCGTGTGTGAATGTGTCTGTCTGTGCGCGTGTGCGTGTGTGTGTGTGTGTGTGTATGTGTGTGTATGTGGGTATGTCGTACGTGTGTGCGCGTGCGTATGTGTGTTTTGAGTTTCTGCTTCGTTTGTGTTTGTTTCTGTGATTGTGTGTATATTCATAAGTGTCTATTATAATTGCTTGCGTGTGTCTATTGTGTATAAATGAGCATGTGTGGAAAATATATACGACCGCATTATGTGCATATAATATGCCCCCCTCAAACAAACACACACACAACACAAACACACACAAATATCAATAAATAAATGAATACAAAATTAATTATTCAATCCAAATAAACAAATGCAAACAAATAATACAAAAAAAAAAAAAACATGTTCGCCCATGCTACCACTGAAGTAATAAACCCTAATTCCCTTTGCCTCCTCATCAAATGTAAGGCCTTTCTGGTGCCCAGCCCCTCCTCCGACTCTGGAAAAAAAATTACATCTACGCCACTAGCCTATTTGGGAAATGTATACTTGACAGTGGCGGATCTACGGGGGAGGGTGGGGGGGGGGGGGGGGGGGGGTTAGGTGGTTTAAACCCCCCCCCCCCCCTTGGGCTGCCAAGTGAAAATGTATCAGTGAAAAAAGTGAAAAAAATCACTTACGGGGGTTCAAAATAGCTTTAAAAATTTGACGCTTCGCGGCTTGTGGACGAAAGTTACAAAAATCACTTACGGGGGTTCAAAATAGCAAAAAAAAATGGAAAAAAGGTGAAACAAAATCACTTACGGGGGTTCAAAATGGCAAACAAAAATTCGCGGCTCGTGGACGATGCTCCGATAATAAGCATTACATTACATGACCTTTCCCTAATCTTAGATTTATGCTATTAAAATTACACATTTTGGGGCCGATATCAGTTGTCCATATTTGTCATGGAAGTATGAATAATGGACTGACACCACCCCCCCCCCCCCACCCCACGCACACACACATACGCCCACACACACTCACACACATATCGACCTAGAACGCTAGCGCGGAGCGCTAGCGTTCACTAGAGTTAGGTGGAGAGCAGCTTATTCATGCGCTTTCATGCACACATACATCTGCAAAAATATAGATAAGACAGACAATCATATTAATTTATGCTATTTCATTCTTTTAATGAAATTAAACTCCACTTGAAAAACATATACATTAACTAATAATTATACCTGACTAAGTGCCATAGGGCAATTGTCAAAGGGATAGTTGAGTTCTGGTAAGGAGAGTACAGTTTTGGTGAAACTGAATTTTAGTAACCAAAACCTGCATCATTACATACAAACTAATAGTTATAACTAGAAAGGAACACAAAATTACAAATGACGTAGTAAAAATCATGTTATCATTCAAAAAGAGCCGTTACAACGTAAGAGGGCGCTCTCTAAACACTCATCGGTTTCAACCATTTTGAATAAAATATTGTGCATGTGATGCTTTGTTGAAATACTGATTAGATAGAGAAATAACCAACAACTATTTAAATACCTATTTTGTAACTTTTTGAAAAGAGGAAGCATTTTTTTGAATTTTTAACGGCTGGTTCAAAATTCTCTAATAAACCCGGGGCCCCGGGTTTATTACAAATTGTTATATTTATGGATATTTCAGCCGTCTCTGAACCGATTTTGATCAAACAAAGATGATTTTATTATTTAAATATTATGCTCTTTCAAATTTTACACTCAGTTTTTCATTACCTCACAACAAAAATAAGTAGTCTAGCGCCCTCTCTACCAAAACTCAACTATCCCTTTAAATATGCTACATGTATTGTAAAAATATGAATGAACCTTTGTTTAAAATTAAATAGAAATATAAAACTGAACGATGAGAAATTTGTGTACAAAACATATGGGGAGTAGTTGTCCACAAACCTATTAAAGTTGCCGATTTGAGTACCCCAAATGGACATCTTAAATGAGTCATAACTTGCTTACTGTGCTTGTTCCTTGACCAATTTTGTTCTAATTTCCAGTGATTTTTCCTTCCATCTCAGATTTAGGTCAGTTGCCATGGTGATAGGCATACATGAGTGGCAGAAATAAATTACATATTTTCTCATAGAGGGTGGCCCAAAAAAAACGTAACGGGGCACTTCCCAGAATATAATAACAAATGTATTGTGTCTATCGGATAGGGTGTCTTTTCAAATGAACAACGATACCAAGAACAGTCAATTTGGTCGTGTAGTTTTTGGGCGCTGTGAGTGACACCATGTCAGGTTCTTTTTTTTGTCAATTTATACCGAGCCAGTGCTTGATTCATCGCACGTACCGCCTTTCATAGCGTTTAACAAGGCGCGCCATTGTCAGTGTACACTCAGCCGTGTACCGAGAGAATGGGCATGGTCGGTCAATGGTATTTCGGGCAGGGAGTGCAATTTAACTGGCATTGACAAGGTAAAAATTGACAAAAATTGGCACCTGACATGGTCTCACTCACAGCGTCCTAAAACAAAAACTACACGACCAAAATTACTGTTCTTGGTATCGTTTTTCATTGGAAAAGACCCTATCCGTGGGGCATAAATATTTTGGTACTATATTTTGGGAAGTGCCTCGTTCCGTTTTTTGGGGGGCCACCCTGTATATAATGAGAACTATGATCTTTGACCTTTAACCTAATGATGTCAAGATACATACATATAAGTTAAAATCTGTCAACCGGTTCTGGAGATATCGCGATCACGAGAACGGGACGTACATATGTACGTAGGGACGGACGGACGGACAACCCGAAAACATAATGCCTCTGGTTTCATCTTCTATAGTTGATCCAATCTTGGCCTCTAGTGAAGGAGATTAGATTCCAATTCCAGCTGTGAAAGAAACAAATTGAAAAGGAACAGATAAAATATATAAATAAATCAAGCCTCCACACTAACTTTTCTTTCTACTTGCCCATTTTGGCAAGCAAAATCAGGAATGTGAACAAAAAAGACAAATTAATTCTGATAGGTATGAATTGTTTAGTTTGCTTCCCTGATTGGGCAAATAAATAACTGTTCCAACTAAAAGAGAACAATGTTATTTCATATGTGTTGATCTCATCTAGAAGTAAGAGGGCAAGTACAAAAAAAAGTTATTGTGGCGGCTTGGTTCAGTTCCGTTTCATTTAGTGTAGAATGCCATAAAAACATGTCGGTCGAGTCTTAGCAACTTTGTGAATGATTGATTTTCATTTTCTATATTCTGACTCAATAATTTGTGTGATTAATACATGCATGGAGACTTTCTTCTTCACGGTTTCAAATGAAGAAGATATCATCAATGTAGCAGTGTCCAGCATCTGTTCTTCCAGCTTAGACATTGAAGGCAGGCAAATGAAGATGTCATAATAGTCCCTTTGGTGGTCCCAAATATCTAAAGTACATTTTTCTAAAAGCTTACTTTAAATGGATAGTTGAGTTTTGGTAGAGAGAGTACAGTTTTAGTGAAACTGAATTTTAGTAACCAAAACATGCATCATTACATTACAAACTAATACTTATAACTCCATCATGCTCAAAAGGAATACAACAATTACAAACGACTAAGTAAAAAGTCTGTTATCATTCAAAAAGAGCTGTTTAAACTAAAGAGGCCGCTTTCAAAAAATACATTTGTTTAAACCATTTTAAAAAACATATTGTGCATGTGATGTTTTATTTAAATAGTGATTAGATAGAGAGATAATCAACAACTATCTAAAAACCTCTTTTGAAAATTCTTGAAAAGAGGAAGCATTTTAAAACGAACTTCAACGGCTGGTTCAAAATTCTCTAATAAACCTGGGGCCCAGCTTTATTACAAATTGTTATATTTATGGATATTTCAGCCGTCTCTGAACCGATTTATTATTTATTATTATTTAAATATTATGCTCTTTCAAATGTTACACTCAGTTTTTCATTACCTCACAAAAAAAAAGTAGTCTAGCGCCCTCTCTACCAAAACTCAACTATCCCTTTAATACGTTTGTTCTCTGGCTACTAATGAATAAACTTGTTGGAATAATCAAAAGAAGGGCAGCCAAACAAGACCAATACAACTCATTTTACAGGTAACTGATTAGAGAGGTGGTAAATTTTGATTCTCCCTATATAAGATAATCAAGTTTTAAAGCGATAGTTGAGTTTTGGTATAGAGGGCGCTACACAAACAAATAAGCCTACTAATTTGTTTGTGAGATAATGAGAAACTTAAGTGTCAAATTTGTAAGAGCATATGATTTAATGACAGGATAAACTTGATCAAAATCGGTTCAGAAATGGCCGAAATATCCATAAACATAACCATTTGTAATAATTGTGGGGCCCCACAATCATTTTATAATTTTGAACCAGACGTTAAAGGGAGAGATCCACTTTTGCAAGCCAAAATTCAAAAGTTGCGAGGTTATTGTCTTATATGAAGGGAAATGTCATTTAATAGCATGCCTGAAAAAATTAGGGCTTGAAATCTCTTTTTCGTGGAGTTATAGACCTAAAACTGAATAAACTGAGGGACGTCGGTTAATTAGGTACATACGTATTTTCGGCCGGTGAGTAAGTTCGTACATAGATTTCACGGAGTGCCAGATCGGTATGCATGACCCCTACGTGACCCGCGCATAAGTACTAATGTGTGAGCGTTTACCAAGCAAAATACCCAAACATCGCTTAAACTGACTACATGTAATTATATATTCTTTCTTTTTGAGATCTTTTTCCGTGACATACGTTAACAATTGTCGGCTTCACAATACCTTTACGATAATTAATACTATATCAAGTGTTATAATATTATGCTAAATCAGTTGAACTCCTTTATTGACCGATATATAGTTTAAATGGAGGGACGCATTCGTTTTTCATTCGTAGAATCCAAATTAGAGGGCTGTTCGCTCTGATTTTTTGTTTGCGTATAACATTGATCCCCATCCGTCAAATGAAAGCTGTTCAGACGTTTTGTAAAAGTGGACCTGTCCCTTTAACAAAATGTAAAAAGTGCTACCTCTTTTTAAAAATTTACAAAAGAGGTTTTTATATAGTTGTTGATTATCTCTCTATCTAATCACTATTTCAACAAAACATCACATGCAGGGGTGGCAGAACCGGGGGGGGGGGGGGGGGGCTGCTTTTTATAAATTACACATTTAGGGTCCGGAATCGGC